>CM073770.1:22044237-22138546 GCA_037158775.1 Hetaerina titia | reverse complement strand
CATCTCCTATTCTTCATTAGCCTTACTTTGGTGTCACCATTTGTGCTCTCAACTGAAAGAAGCCACGCTGCGATGTGTGCTCGACCACATGTCTGCTGAGACGGGCGGTGGACAGGGAAGAGAGCAAGATTCCCACTGCAGGTGGTGATGTAAGCTATTTTAAATCTCTATATATTTAATCCCTTCTGTGAAAATTTGGAGACCTTTGCCTTGGAGATCTATGGAGTGCTTCCACAAGAAGTAGCGAGCATTATACAAAGTTAGTGGCATGTCTCAGGCCAAAGATTACTATTTGCTCTTCAATAATTGGAATGCATTTCGACTTATTATTCAAATTTTGATTGAGTTTTCTTTTTTTCTTGCTCAAATGAATCTTTCAATCATAGAAAAACTTTTTGCAAATCAATCTCAAATTTCCCTTTAACTGGTTGGATGTGAGTCAGCTAATGTGCTCTGTGAAATATTTTCTCTGAACCTTGGTATTAGTGTAAGTTAGAACACAGGTATGGTATATTCTGATGAGGTCTCAGGCGTGATGTGGTGGAATCGTAACATATTAAAACCACAGGTATTGCAATTTTCCACTAAATATTTTATTTCGACACTACCGGTTTCGATGTTTCCACATCATCACACACCTGATGATGATGTGGAAACATCGAAACCGGTAGTGTCGAAATAAAATATCTAGTGGAAAATTGCAATACCTGTGGTTTTAATATGGTACTGTCTGTTTTTTATGTTAAAAAAATTGAACCTTATGTTGATTGAGAGATTGCGGTTAGGATGTTTTTTCTCCAATGAATTGAGGGATGGTTGGGGATGTTCTAAGAAATAAAAAAGCTGGTAAGGGTGAGTTATTTTTAGAAAAAGGTTAAAATAATCAAAGTACATATTAAATTCAATGGACTTAATGGACCCATGGTGATGATGTGAAGATGGTGTCTCTGGTTTTCCTTAGTTTTGGCCATTTGAATTTGCACTTTCATGCGTTAGTGGGCATTGCCCATTAAAACTCATAGGTTATTTGTATGATTTCTGTGGATTCTATGATGACTTGAAGTTAGAATTGCCTCTCAATGGCCATTAATTTTGCCTCTCCAAATTACATGTTGATCAAAGCCCCACCACACACATTATGCAATCACCAACTAAGATAATTGCTTTTTTTTCAATGTCTCTATTGTGCTATCGTAAGTGGCTGTTATTCTGTATGAATGGACAATGTAAGGCTCTGCATTAAACCTTTCACCTTGCAAATGTTTCCTGGGATGTTTTAATTAAATTCTTGGGATTAATAGCAAAACTGCCTTCCCACCAGATAGACCTAAGCAGTGGAAAACCCAGAACGACTAATTAATCGTTACCCGGTCATTGCCTAATCCTCTGTTACTGCAATTAACACCTCAAATCCCTCTGTTACCTATTTTCTCACCTCTGTCAGCCCCAGCTCCCTCACTCCTCATCCTCCTTTCAAATCTTGGCTTTTTTCTCTGTACTTGCCTATTTTTCAATGCCTTGTTTTGCTCTGTGATAATGTCCAAGGAAGTCAGTTCACCTACTGAGGAATTTCACAGAAAGATAATCTACAATGAAAAAGATGTTTTGTCTTTCAAGTTATTTTTCCTGGAACTTGAATGTCTGGGGGCATGGACTGAGGGGCATGGCACAAGTTGTTTTGGTGTAAGGCTGAATGGAGTAGGCAGAAAGGAAGGTGGAAGACTTGTCGGGATGGGATTTTGGAGAGACTAAATGGGATGCTGTCAGCAGGGGACCTATTTTAGTATACGAGTTATTTTTCTCTGTTCTGTCCATTTCTCCCTTCTATTGCATTTCCTTTCTTCTCTAAACCCTGAATCACCACGATTCATGGAGAGACCATTGGTGCTAGACAGTGGATTGGTACTGTTTGGTGTCACATCAATTGGATTACTGCAAGTAATATGATCATGGTTTATTTTCATAACGACACTTTGACAGAGAAGTTTTGACTTTAGCTTTCCAATATCCTTGTTTGGAATCATGAAGATAATTTCTGTGGACCAACCTTGTTCCCTGAACACTCATAAATTTCCACTAGGTAGGCCATTCAATAAAAACAATATATATCGTTTACCTAAATAGGCAAGTTGAAGGAAGTGGCTAGCACTATTGATTAAACAAGTCAAAATATGATTGTTTATAACTTGATACCCACTGTTGAAAAACTTAATTAAACTTCTTTTCATCCCTGTTGGGAACATGCATTTCATGAAAGTTCATAAGTTATAATGAAAATTACTTCACTTGAATGAGCTCACAAACATTAAATAGATACAAAACACTACTTAAAAAGAGTTCTGTTAAAGGTGGAAATTTTTAGTAAAAATTCAGGGGCGGAATAGAACATGAGATTGACCAAGATTCAGGCATATATGGTGAGACCCTCCCAATTGTTCAGTGACGAGTGCTACAGCCAACGTGCATCACAGATTATTTCATGTGAACCTTGGATTTCCTTTGGATTACCTCTTGTGTTACCTCCAAAAGAAAATTACTATCATTAAATTGGTAATGTTTGCTACGTGATGAATAGCAAATATTGTAACTGTGGTAATGCTAAGCTTTATCTGTTAATCTAAGTGACATGTCCAATCCAATAGGCCCCAAGTAAGAGCAAGGAGAGATTCTCATATGTATATTTGAAAATGATAATAGACAATAATAAATTGGAATGAAGATGGGTGGACCTGTAGGGGGTTGAAAACTTTCTTTCCTGTAAGACTATATTATCTACTTTGTGTGTGAGAAACTGCCTCATTGATCTGAAACTAAAAAAATTCAATTCTGCTTGAAGGCTTGTGTTATAAGAGAGATCTCCTTAAATTAGTAAATATTATTGGTACCATGTATGAAATTCACATAACAGGATGATAAGAGAAGGCTTGTTCCATTCCCTGAGCCAGCTCTAGTTTCCCAGGGACATCTGGTTAACTGGCATATCGTACAATCTGTCCATGAAGAATTTGAATGTAATAATGTTTTCAAATATGCACCTTTGTTATGTTAAATTTTGTTCTAATTCATCTTAAAAGGTATTGTTTACAGAAACTGAGTTAGTGTCAGATGATATGGTATTTGCTTCCAACATCTGTGAAACTTTCTCCCCTGCTATGATGATAAAGGAAGAAATCAAATGAACATATCATTGGGAGACCTGGCAGTTCATGAGTAATGCTGGACTGCTGACTGGAGGGTCCAGGTTCCATTCTAGGTCATGCCTCTAAGGTACCCTCAGCTCCACAGAAGCTGTTTTTTATTGGGTACCAGATCTTCCTGGGAAACGATAACTGGCATAGGGAAAGGCACTGACCCCCCTACCCTGATGTGTGAATTTAAAACATCAGGCTTAATGTTGAGTGAACTCTACCATCACTAACCAAATGGGCTTCCGGCTTGATTACTGTGATTTTTTGCGGTTTATAACACAGTGGTGCCCAGCATCCAAGTATTTAGTGGTTTTTCATAGCATGGCTTGATTATTCTTTTGTTTTTATAATTAATATAATTGATGTAATCCATTCTTTAATATGAAACATGTAAATAAAGACTTTGCCTCTCTATTTGTGGAGTGATGAAATGTTTTAAAAATAGCTAATAGGCAACCATTAATTTTTAATTGCCAGAAACCAGCTACAACCGATAGACCAAAAGAACAGAAAGGTAGGTAGGTGCTAGTGGTTGAAAATGAGTTTGAGCTAATTAAATTGAAGTGTGATTTGATGTGTTAAATTATTCAAGTTGGAAAAACGGTACACAAGCACCAATGAGTTATAAATTGCAATAAAGTAATCATAGTAAAAAATCTGTTAGTGGCCCTTTAAAATGGTCCCATGAAATGGAATGATGAAACCCATACAGCCTTGGTCATTCATATGTAGAGGACTTCCTTTCATTCGGTCTTTATTTCAAAGTTTCTTCCAATTAACAGTTGCCAGGTTAATGCTCTCCAATTCTTCCAAAGACTCTTCTTTTTTCCATTTGATTGTCTCAAGGTCCAAATGCATAGTCTTCAAAGTAGTTAATTGAATCTGCATGCGAAGGTGCAATGAAATATGGAGAGCAGTGATTACATTTTGAAGTAATTTAGTATTATCCACTGTTACTTTGAGTCAATTTTTTGTTTTGGCAAACAAGTTTACAAAAAAATCCCATTAAATTAAGATTAAAATCCTTCCATTGGTGTGGGATATCAGTTTCTGTAATTGGCAGGTAAATCTGGTCCAATAAATTTCTTTTCATAAAGTTTTAATCAATGGTTACCAGATTCATAATCCTTGCTTTGATGTCAGATTCCATACAAATCTAACCTACACTATTTTAATCTTTTTATTTTAACTTCACAGAGATGAAGATGGACCAGATGTAGAGTAGGTTCCAAAATTGGGTTTTGTTTTGAGTTAGAAAATATTCATTTGATAGTTGTGCATCCAAAAACCTGCCTTAACCGGTAGATTACTACAATTTACTGTTAGTTGACAGGTCTAATTATTATTATATTAATTTACTGGTAAAAGTAGGTGTATGATGATATCAAGCTACCATTCATTACAGCAACATTGCATCACTTTACTACACATCCCAACACTACAGTAGACCTCTTAAAATTATGCATACCTCCAGATTCCATTCTCTCTAATACACCCTTTTCTCAATAACCTTCCTCGCCCAACATTCTCCCCACTATTACTAATTTCAGCACCCCATTGATAATCAAAAAGGTCTGCATCCATGTCTCCTGCCAGATTATTCCCAGCAATGTTTTCTTTTGTCACGATTCATTATACCTCCTAGTTTGTGCAGTTGGGAAATTCATCATAATCTAAATTCCTTATGCCTGTGCAACTAAAATTATATTAGTTTTTTAATACGAATCCCACTGATAGGTAAACATAAATAATTTAAGAATATGACACCAATTGGCAAATGGATACTAGTTGGTACAGTTAATTTTCAGGTATAATTGAAAGGATACCTGATAGTTTTCCCACATCATGGTGTAGGAGTGTGAATTGTCCCTGCAACTTTTTGTGTAGACAAAATATTCTAAGAACGTTTACAAATGTACTTAATTTGAATCTGGGTGAAAGTCGAAGAATCTTAATTGGAGATGAGGTAATATTATGGATGCCGTGTCAGACGTGTTTTGTCAAATCCAATGAGTTTTCAGAAACAGTTTTGTTGACAATTTTGTATTCTATAATTTTGAAACTAATAAAAGATTTAAATATATTCCTGCATTAATGATTTTTGTGTAATTAAAGTGTTAACGACTAAGACAGCAGTAATAAACGTGAAAATTGCAAGCATTGCAGTGGATAGGATTATATAGACCAACTGCACAATTGATACGTTGAGATCAAGTTCTTAAGGAATTTTTGGAAAATGCAATGAATAACTAGTTATGTTTTAGAAATATAACTTCTATATTTCACAACTGACCGGTTTCATTTCAATAGTTAAATATGAACTGGAAGACATTGCAACCAATTAGGGCTCCGGCCACATTTTTAAATTGAGCATTATCTAATATATAAATATTAACTCGGCGATATTTACATTAAAAAGTTCAGCACATTCTCTAAGAATGTGCTGCAAGCAATCGGAAGGGTGCGTTATATTGTGTATTAACCGTGGCCCAAATGCGAACGAACCCCATGAGGTTTAATAACAAAAAACAGTGCATTTTGTGGGGCGATGTAACAATAGAATTTCGAAATTTCACGTTGGTATCTCTAGTGGGAGAAGAATGTACTATGATGTGTTGGTATATACGGTGGTTTCAATTAGTGAAGGCATGCGCCATCTGTTGGTTATATTCTCAACCAATATATTAATTATTTTTTTGTTCATTAATATGCAGCAAATTGTCACCAGAGATTTTGACGGGAGCTTCAGGACGACTCGGGAGACCAGGAAAACAAATAAATATTGAACATTATTGTGAGGAGGGCTACCATTTTTTCCGGCCGGGCGGCGGGCCGCCGGAAAAAATGGCAGCCCCCCTCACAATAATGTTCAATATTTAATTGTTTTCCTGGTCTCCCGCGCCGTCCTGAAGCTGCTGTGAAAATCTCTGGTGAATATTTTGTGCATATTAGCTAAACAAAAATATTTTGCAAAAAAAAAAATTTCGGCCGCAAAAGGGAATCGTGGTAACATTGGCTATACCTATTCTCGCCTCCGCAATCCTCCTCTTATCCCCCGGGCTACCAGGTTACTTGTGAATTTGAGGTTCGGAACTTATATTCGTCTTGCAAAACTACGGACTTTGTCGTTTTTTCTCAAAATCAGGTCGATGAGCTCGGCAAGGCTCTCCGACCTGAGGATCCGAGGTATCAGCCTGCCTCGACGGCTCTCTCGCCTGGCGAGGGGCTCTGGACTTAGAATATTTTTCGCTGGGTGGACTCGGGATATATTTCGTCGGGGAGGCTTGGCACCTCATCTTGGGCCTCACGGTACTCAGAGACAGCTCGCGAGCCGTTGGCCGTCGATGGAGCTACTCTTTTTTGATGCGTGAGCCGGTCCTTGGTGGATACCATGCTTTGTCGCATGCAATAGACCAATTTACTGTAATTATAAGACTTCGTTCATTTCGGTGCATGACGTCATTTTTCAACCCGTGCGAGCAAATGTAGCGCAATTGTTTATTGTAATCACGAATTACACCTTAAAAACCAAAGAACAATTGTTCAGAGTGCACACAATGTTGCTATACAAGATAGGACAAAATTACTTTTTAATAATTTTACATTTTATGCTACCGGCGTATGGATTAAGGCATCTCTTAACTATTTCATTCTGATAATTAATTGAAATAACGCCTTTCACGTTTTTTTGCCTTATAAACAATTCGTTTTGAATTAATATTTGCAGGAAATACCGACATTCAATTGAAGTTAAAATATGTACTTATAATTTTTAACTGAATAACCTCATTGCCGAATGTATGGCAGAGGGTGTAAATATATTCAGCCTTCCATTATTCTTTTTAGAATATTTACAGTTGCCTGTACTTTCGGCAACAATTCAAATCAACATTTTTATGAACTATTGACCTCGGAAAAGGATCTTTATTTTTAAGAATTCCCGTTTCTCTTCATTCTTAAGCAGGATATTAAGACAAAATTAGTCATTCTTAAGTTACACAAAGAGAAGGATTTAAAGAGTAGACAATATCAATTATTGTTTAGTTCATCTTTATTATTCATATATACATTTATTGAGATACATCTAATAGAAATTGCATCAATATTCCAAATATTCACATTCAACATTCATGTTCAAACATTTACTGAAATACTCTCAGCCAGTATCCATAAAGTAAATGGTGGATGAGTTCGTTAATTCAAAGGCCTCATTTAAGGCTGACATCCACATGAAGTGAACTTCTTTAGATGCTGACAGCACTGTCCAGCTTGGCACCAGCAAGGAAATGTACACCTCCATTTCTTTTCTTTGGTGAGACAGCAGATCAACCTTTAACTTTTATGTTCCAAGGGGCTAAATAAATATTTATAGGTTTAAGATTGAAAGATTGGTTTTCCTTTAAAAATTAAAAACTCACTATAATCTATACATCTAACCACATTGAAATATCAGAGATTTTAAGCTTTAATTTAATTGCAATGAATGTCATACAAATATTTTCATGAAACCAATGCAATTCATCCAAGCCAATTAAATGGAAATAATTTGATTGACAACCGCTGCTACTTCACTAGATTTCAGCATGTTATTAATTTATGTAAAACTAATTGGCAGAACATCTTTAAATGATTACATCTGTTAAACAATGGTTAAGAATGCCTAGCTGAAATGAATAACTTCAGGTCATTAGTCATAAATACCATGCAAGAAATTTGAATCTAAAATGCATTCATCTGTTTGTACATGTTGATCAAATGAATTTTTTAAACCATACATACTTCAAAAATTTCAAAATATATTTAAATGTCATACTTAAGTGGACATAAGATTAAATTAAAATGCCAATGGAATCTCTTTCCTTTCAAGAAAGGGAGATAAGGTACAATGGAAAACGAACAACATTTTTCTGTATCAAATATGTTTATTTAATGAAAAATTACCTGGGCTAAAGAGTTCACAACATCTTTTTACAGACTTATTGCTGGATTCTTAGTTTTTTCTGAAGGAGCTGCAACGCACTTCTTTCTCTTCTAGCCTCCGTTCCACCCTCCTCACCTGCCCGTGCGAGCTCTATACTAAAAGGTGACCAAATATGAACCAAGGTATGAAGAAAATTGATTTGTGAGAATATGAACAGAATAAAGGTAGAGGATTTCATCTGCTGGGTGAGTCCAAGGCAGGAGAGGTGGGAAAACAGTGAGGGTATACAAGAAAAGTCATCTATTATTTCAGGCTCAACTTTGTGTAACTTCATGTTCATTAGATGAAGAACATGTATGCATCCACATGCATGAACATGTAGATGTATATATCCACTGTTCTTTATTCTCTTACAACTAAGCATTGAAACTAGTTTTACTAGATTAAAGAACAGTGAATATATATACATTGTGTTCTCATTTAACCAAGAAAATGTCTTGCCAGTTATTAATCGTAACATCTACCTTTCTTAAAATCGCTTAATAGCGGAAAGTAGGACTTATTCAAGCAAGTTTTGTTGTTATATCATCACTTAAAACAGTTGCTAATACCAGTAGATAAGGATATGTCAGAAGCTTATGAAATGTATGGAGATGGGAAAACACTCAAATGGGAATGAAATTAAAATAGTAAATTTACAGCATCGTAGGGGAGAAGTATTTTGGGAATAAGTTAAAGAAAATGGGAATTATTGCAGGCCATATTGACTGGAAATAAAATTCAGTGTGTGTGATGGCAGGGAGAATGCTGGGTATGTGAGATGGAAGCAATTAAGTTAGTTTTATTGTTTTAAGGCTGCATCAACAACTAAGGTCATC
The DNA here is from genome assembly GCA_037158775.1 of Hetaerina titia. Lineage (NCBI taxonomy): Eukaryota > Metazoa > Arthropoda > Insecta > Odonata > Calopterygidae > Hetaerina > Hetaerina titia. The sequence goes on along the minus strand of CM073770.1, from coordinate 22,129,559 downwards.
ACTGTCTATTAGTTTAAGAAAATAATGCTTATAAGTATATCTAAAGGCATTTAGGTCAAAAGGCAGAATGAAGGGAAAGAGTTGATACTTTGAATGAAATTGAAATAAGTGTTAAACTTGTGTGGTGGAAAACTTGACACCCAGGAAACATCACAACTTTGACAGAAGTGACCTAATGCACATCACAGGAGGAAAACCACTAGTAAACATCAGGACAAGAATGTGTCCATCACCAAAGAACATCATTCATGGGAGAAATTTTTTAACCATCAGGTGACATCACAAATTTCCTCAAACAGAGAAAAGAATGAAAATAAGGAATTGCACATTCAGAAACTAAAGGAATGAGTGCCCAAATAATATTTTCATCGTCCACAGATCATACATATAATGTATGTATAGGAGTCTTCAAACAAAGAAATTTATAAAATACATTTCTGCACTATGAACATGCTTAAAAAAGAGTACACGTTGAAGTACATAATAAAAACTATGCATTAAAATCAATTCTTGCCAAAGTTTCCTAGATTGGATAGTCCTTGCTCATACACTGTTTAATGGATATCCACCATCCATTTCTTGATCTTAAACAAGAAAGCTTAAAAAAATACCTTTGACCTGAAGATGCAGGCAAGATGGCTAGCAAAACTGTTTTCCCCAAAAGACAACCATCGCAGATGGAGAACCCGTAAATGCAAAGACAAGCATCACAATTATTTGCTATTTAAAAAATTATTAAATGATAAACAACACTTCATTAAATGGAATTCCCCAATTTTCAATTTGAAACCACATACATTATCACTCATTTTCAATGATTTTAGTATTGTGTTATAAATTAGTACACCCATTACCACTAGGGTTTTATATATGAAATTGCTGATTTATGATAACTTATGTGGATGAAATGATTTATAGTTGGGTGAGTTAATATTGCTATTTACATGAAAGATATGGACATGTTTAATGAATAAGACAGACATGGCAAATGTATATTACGTAGAAGGAATGTTACAAAATTTAATTTTTTTTAATATGGGCACATACTATATGGTTAAAAATTAATTTGTACAACATGCATAAAAATCATCTCCAGAACACTATTCCAAATGATTCCTCTGGAGAAAAAGGCAGAAAGATGCAGAAATTTTAATACCTCTAGAGACTTCCACAGGAACCAAATAGTGTACATCAAAGTGTGCAGTTTATAACACATTAACATCAATATTCCACACCAGTTTATTAAAAATGCAGAACTAAAACCTTGGTATTGAATGTATAAATAATTATTTCTTGTTGAAATTGAAATCAATATCCTCTGGCAATATTTCAGAATTAAATTTTAGGACCTGTGTCTTTCTGCAAAACTAGTACATAAGTATGATGAGACTTTGATAGTTTCACATAAATTGGAAATTAAAAGTATACTTAGTTGAGTAACCTTTGGCAATTTAATTTTTTTCCTATTTAAATTTTGTCAGAATGCATTTTATGGGAAGGAACTAGGCACAAATTCACTTTAATAATTAATCCATCTCGCAAAAGGTATTTCTTATTGAAATAACTTTTCAATACAAAGAAAAGATGAAAGAATGGTAAGAGAAACTTCAACATGACAATGTCATATTATTTAGAGTATTTTAAATTTTCATCAGCTTTCATAAAGATTTATTTATCTCTCAGAGAAATTGATCAAGTTCTTGACATAGCATTTACTGTGAGTAAAAATACTTGTTGAATAAAGGTGAGGAATTAAAGCTAATTCTGATTTTATTGAAATTATTTTAATTTGGTTTAACTTACCTCAGTTAAAAATATATTACACACAAACCAAGCAGGGGGTGTGGTAGTCCAATGAGTGGTGTCTTGGTTTACTGCTGCAGGGGACTGGATTTGATTTAGGGTGATGCTTCTTTAGACCCCCCTTCGTCCTTCATCCATGCTGGGAGATTTTTCAGGCACCTGATCTTCCCAGGAAACCATTAAGTGGCACAAGAAATGGAACTGACCCTCATTATCCCATTCATTACTGAATGACACCAAATTAATCTTATTACTAGGTGAATTACATCAAAGCCAATCTATGAGTTTATTAATATTGTTAGATAAAATGAAAATAACATCCCAGTAAGCATGAGCTTGGTATGTACTATGGTTTCACCCAAATCCATGATACTTAAAGTCAAATCTTTAAAGCAATTTGAAAATCAAACTAACCAAATGATTAAACAAGAGGAACCACAGTGATCAGTAAAAATATTGATTATTATAAAAATGCGAGTGCAGCTGAACTCACAAATGCCTAAGGTATGTGGGATTATAAAGTTTGACAGAATACCTCACACCAGGTTGCAAAGGTGTTTTGCAAATTAGAACACCATACCAAAATTAATGAACTGAGATGAGGCAGTTCACTTCCTTGGGCTGCCTGTGGTTTGCATGTTGAGCACCCTGAAAAGAATAGAAATAATTCTGTGAAGCTGGGAATTTTTCAAAGTCACCAGGAATCAGGCACTTCAGAGTTTTAAACCATCAGAGTTTTCAGGGCATTCAGTGTCATAAAACTGATAATTTTTTTAACAATATTATAAATGATGATATATGAATCATATTAACTGATTATGATAAAATTAATTTAAAAATCTACATAAACTCACTTGATTTGGCAGACAACAATTAAGAAGTGGCCTCTCAAAATCTTTCTCTACCACCAGAATTTGGTGCCATATTTTACAATAAGTTTTCATTGTGGAATGATTTTTCCATTAGGTAAAATATTTCACCATAACAGGTAAAACACACTTACCTAATGCTAATAAATAACAAAACTAACTTTTAAATAATATAATATTAGTTCATCGGTAAACAACAGTTTAAAGTTGGTAATGGAAAGAAATACAGCCACCTTATTTGTCAACCTTACCGAAAAAGAATACTGACACCACACACTACAATAAATGCTTCTGTACCACATTCATTCTAACTCGCTTCATTCCACCCAACATCCCTAGTATATTCCTGTCTTGAATAACGTTCTCCCCTTTAATACACTCAAAATCATGCTTGATCGCGTGGAAATTAAGTTTTGAATGAACGGAGAATGCAATGTATTTTCAACAAAACTTATTTGCTACATCTAATTTCAACCCAGGCATCATCTTAAAGTACCCAAGGGTTAAGACTTTTCTTTGAAACTGGTCGCAAATGTAAAGTTGCGTGGAAAATACATATTAATCTTTTATTCTCGGATCTACTACAGTGTCAACGCTTACACCATTTCTACTTGGCAAGACAAAGTTTAAAGAATTCATGATCGTACTTATAATACATGAGAAATGAGTGAAAATATTTAGCAAATTGTCTCAGTAGACCCAGAGCAATCTTAAGTTATAAGGTTTTACTCATATTTTCTCCTCTCGGCAGCAAGTTGACATTTTTTCAGGCGATTTTCCTGCAATAGGCCTAAGATGAAATGACAAGGGAGGCTTGACATGTTTCAGCCTTGGAATGACCTCAATGGAATGGAAGCGTATCTGTAGAAAAACCAATGTCAAAATAGCATTTTTTTCAACTGCCAAATTAAGGAATTGGTGGCTAATTTCATCGAGCTACAACGCGCCGGGACGGTTGCTTTGTTTTCCTGATAAGGATTCCTGGGAATTACATTCCAGTCTCTCGCAAACCCGACACTAGATTTGAACGCACAGCCTCTGTGCTTTGATGGCGAGCGCGATACTAATTAGTGTTCTACCGTCGCGTACGAAGGGATGAACTATAAAATTCAGGTTGAATTTTTATCCACTTAAAACTCGATCGAATCCGCAGTCCCCTATTTCGAATCACATACCTATCAAGGGATAGATCAGAACATAATCAAATTATAAATTGTGGAGTGTCTAAAATGACGAAGAATTGGATGTCGCAAATCGAAATGTATGGAAGCTACCACGGCCCTGATTGCAAACTCAGTATTTCCGAGGATCGACAGTATTTTTAATTTTAGGCGAGGATGCCGAAAGTTTTTAGATTAGTTTTTTTTGGGGAGGCGACAGACAGCTAAGGTCATTAGAGATGGGTGGGAAAGGAAAAGTGGAGAGAAACCCGACGTCGGCATTAGCCTTCTCTTGTCGAAAGGCGCCAAGGGGTCCGCAGTTCAACGTCCTAAACGACGGACTGTGTACTCACTCAAGTGCTCTCCACAAAGACCTTTATCATCAGGATCCAGACACCGCTGAAAAATACCTACCACCTCTACGATTCAAACTAGGGCCATGTGGGTGGGAAGCCAATACGTTACCCATTGCACCATTCCGATTCCCGGTGATGACAATTACGGGGCCATCATTAATATATTCCCAGGACAATAACCAACGACAATTGAGCCAAGCCGAAGCCCGGACTTAACGCGTACTTCAACCCTTTGCTCAGTGTATGTATAGTATACGGATGCCAGGAAGAGAAAGAACATTTAAAAACAATTTTTTAGGGCTGACTACATGCGTACCAACATGCATCCGTCAATTTTGGAAAGTGGCTCTAGATAATCGAAACCTGACAATTAGAAACTTGATACACTGAACACATTTATGACGATCTCTGATCTATTAATGTATGTTTGGACGTGGGCTCGTATGAAATCACCACTCACCAATGATTTTGAGCTCCCCGTGATTTCGAACGCTTAGTCCTCTCCAGAGTAGCTGGAAGATACGCCCTCGCGGGTTTCACGAACTCCGGGATAGCGATGAGTCCCTCCTCGTCGGTCGTCAGGCTCATCCCGCCTCTCAAAGCGAACTGGCAAGAACCCAAATGCCCGTCGACAAGTAAGGGGGGACTTTGAGGGGAAGGCGGGGGAAGCTAGGGGCGCCTATTCAGTGGGAGACTTCGCACAAGAGAGAGTGAAGTCAAATGTGGACGATGGAAAAGGAGGCGGAGGGAATTTTTAGCCCATTTCAATTCCGAAAGTGCGTATTTCGCGTATCATCGCAAGGCTTCCACTGGAGCGAACTGGAATTCTACATTTAACCGCTTCCTTTCTCGCCGAAAGCTTGACTGACGAGTGTACGCTTGGCTGCCTCCAAGACCACCAGCCAACAGTGCAATTTCGTGCCCCTTCAGAAATGCGCACGCGTCATTAAACGAGCCATCGTGGAACCATTCAGTGAATTCAGACTCTGGTCTCATTGTTGTAGGACTATACAAATACACGACGTAACACTGATGTAAGTAAATGAGTCCAATGATGATGGTAATGCTTAACGACCCGGAAAATAATTTGCAAGTTCCAATTAAATTGGTGATTAATTGCTGTAAGGACAATTTAATCAAGAACCCGGTGAAATAAATGGGATGGCAACTACTATTCCTCAGTAGGTAGTCTGAACCTGAATATTTCCTTAGTTTTCTTTGAGTTTATTACATAAGGGCATGGCACCTTGTACATAACGGGGAGAGTGGGTTAGATGGAGGGTGAGAGGAGAAGGGGAGGTAGGGTTGAGGCACAGGTGAAGCAGCATTGTCAATCCCGCCTCGGAAGTGCGATGAGTCAACTGCGTCCCATCCGACGGACTGGGCAGTTCACTGGGATATCTTTGGTAGCATCCAATTTCTCTTCCTCCATGACTCTATCATCTCTTTGGTTGGCCTCAATCCCCCTACCCTCATGCGTGTAGGGGGATAGGATTCTCCTGCAGTATCCCTGCCTGTCGTAAGAGATGACTAAAAAGATGGGGAGACATACCCGAAAACTAACCACTAGTAGGAAAGGGAGACTTCCACAGAGTCTCATGGATTTTCTGTCGATGTATGCACCAGGGAGTAATATTCCTCTTTGGCCCTGGATTTCGTGAACACAGGTGCCTGGGCTCTATCCACTCCCAGTCAATTGGTATTCGTCACATTAACATATTTTGAACGAAGATTGGAAGTTCTTTTTTCCAAAATTGTTTCACTTGGTCCTCCAAAGTGTTTGCTTCAAAAACCGAGCATAACGCTTCTGAGCATTGCAATGCATGATACGAAGAATGGAATGAAAAAAATCGCATTACAATGGAATTACAATTATATTACTTTGCCCATTACAATGGAATCAAAATCAGAAATCACAGTTTATTATACAAGTACAAGGGAGAGCATACTGGTCTGAATGTGAGAGCACGGAGACCATTATGGTCTCACATGCCCTTTGTCCACCGACTAGAATATATGAAAGCAATTAATACACTTCATTATGACCTGCTAATCAAAATTCAGGTTGACCATAGTTCAGCGTGACACTTCTTGTTGTATCAAAAGCGGGAGAGTTGAGGTCAGAATATTACTTGTCATTTTTGGTGAAACTTTGTGCTTAAAACTAGGGGAGGAGTATTTCCTGGTACCATAACACAATGCATCTGGGATCGTTATTTACGTTGCCTCGAAGGACTTTGAGAGAATCCTATATTTATGGTTGCCATTTCCATCAGAATTCTCCAGGAATTTGGCCATTGAAGCCATTCCCTTCCATTGAGATGTTCAATTAGGCATCGTTGGCCTATTTCCATGTTTAGTTATACCAGTATATTTAATCCAAATATCTAAGTAAATCTAAATATAAAATGTTTACTTCCTCGATGATACTTTACTGTTTTCTTAACTAGAGAAGATTGTTGACATTTGGTAATTACCTTAATTTATTAATTTACTTTTTTATTCCTCAAATTTCATTTCATTTGATTTGTTTTATAGTGTTGAGGTTACCACCTCTTGAATATCCCAACAGGTTCATCAGCTTTCAATTGATTGAGGAGGTCTAAATTTATTCTGCGGGGGAGGAAATACTTTGTTTATCATACAATTTTTTACCTAAGAGGCCATCTCGAAGACTGTGTAGTTTTCTTTGAGTTTATTACATAAGGGCATGGCACCTTGTACATGACGGGGAAGGTGGGTTGGATGGATGGTGAGAGGAGAGGGAGGATTGAGGCATGGTCGAAGCAACATTGCCAATCCCACCTTGGAAGTGTGATGAGTCAACTGCGTCCCATCCGACGGGCAGTGGAATGCACTGGGATATCTTTGAGTAGCATCCAATTCTTGTTTCACGGTGACTCTATCATCTCTTTGGTTGGTCTCAATCCCTGCGAGAATTCTCCCTTTGTCTCTCTGCCTGACGTATGAGGCGACTAAAAAGGTGGGGAGACATACCTGAAAACTAACCCCTAGTAGGAAAGGGTCTAACAGTCTATGACTAGGAAAGGGTCCAAATAGTCTAATGGCTTTATTGTCTGCGTACGGCCATATAATCCGGCCTGCGATCCACATGGGTGTTTGCCGTGCCTGGAGACTCGCAATTGAGAGAAGGGGATCCATTAGGGTGAGATCTTTGGTTCTTAACCCGGTTTTGGAAATCGAGTATGGACCAGGGAGTAATATTCCTCTTCGGCCCTGGATTTTGTGAAAACGGGAGTCCGGGGTCTATCCACTCCCAGTCAATTGGCATTCGTTACGTTAATATATTTTGAAAGAAGATTGGAACTCTTTTTCCGAAATTCTTTGACTTGGTCCTCCAAAGTGAAGCTCACTTCAAAAACCGAGCCTAACATTTCTGAAAACTCCAATGCATGATACGAAGAACGAAATGAAAAACATTGAGTTTTGCTCATTACAATGAAATCAAAATCAGAATTCACAGTGTATCATTCAAGTACAAGTGAGAGTATAATGATCTGAATGTGAGAGCATAGAGACCATTATGCTCTCACATGCCCTTTGTCCACCGACTAGAATATATGAATACAATTAATACACTTAATTATTGCTTGCTAATCAAAATTAAAACTTGGTCATTGTTCAGGTATACATGTCACCAAGTAATCATGAGGAGGAAGAAGTCGGCAGGGTATACGGTCAGTTAGAGGATATAATCGCAGGTGTTCCTGGAGGGAAGCATTTTATTGTGATTGAGTATTAGGGTGTAGTGAAATTGGGCAAAGGAAAAGATGGTTATGAGGTAGGCTATTACGGTTTAGGCATGTTGAATGACCATGGGGAGAAAGCAATAAAATTCTGCATGAGACAGGGGTTAGTCATCACCAACACTTATTTTAGATAACCCAAAAGATGTAAGCATACATGGAAAATACTGGGTTACTCTGAAAGGTGTCAGTTAGATTATATTGTGGTTAACAAAGATTTAGGAGCAGTGTGATCAATTTGCACAGATTCCCTAGAGTGGATGCGGACTCATCACAATTTAGTTGTTATGAAGTGGAGCGAAAAAGAAAAGGCAAGGTAGGAGGGTTAGGAAATGGAAATTAGATGTATTTACTGGATCGACTGGAAAGGAATATGAGCAGGCTGAATTTGAGAATTTTTTATAGAATATTGTGTCTAATCTAATGACCTTCTATTGAAGCTAGTATTTGAAAAGGAAGAATAGTGGAAGAAAAGAGAAATAAAACCCTTTGAAATAAATTTAGTATCACTAAATTTAAACTTCAAAGCCTCTACATTACTCACTTGTTTGACTCATCACATAAACAGAACATAAAAAGACAACAATATCCTTATTTGCAAAACTCATGTCAGCTAAATCTTGGAGTACATTACAGTACTTATTAAACAAAACCTTCAGATCCATCAATGGGAAAAAATCCCTTAAGATTTGGGCCTTTATCCCAAAATTAGTGCAGCTAAATGCTTGATGGGCCACCATTATCACTGATGTGATTCACGAGCATTTGTTTCTTCCCTCCCAGGGGCAGATAATTAGAGGAGAATACAATATATATCTAATATATACCTATTATTTTTCTAAATAATATACAATGCATCTTCCAAAATGGACACTCGGTGGCATATGGTGAGATGGCTGTTCAGAGGTCCCAGTTGTCTCAGGCCATAATCCACTCGACCATGAGCCTTCAGAGAGCTATCAAATTAATCACCAATCTCTTGTACTCAGAAATATTTGGCACAAATAATCCTGTCTACATCTTAACACACTACAGACTAAAATATTGAATATTTATTTAATACTTCTTACATAATTAAGACCACTCAAACATTATTTACCACAACATATGCAGTTACATGCAAGTAAATGACATGATGTGGGGCAGGATCTTATTTCATAGAGGATTAAATGTCATTTTTATTATTATGTAGTCTACCATTAAGGGAGATTTTAGATGGACAAAGAATTAAAACTGATATAGTTCTAAGCAACTTCAAAGAATTCACAACCTGACACCCAAAACTAAGACTACAATAAACTATTATTTAACTCTGCATACTTCCTCCCTTTCTTCCAAAAAGCTTGTCCTTTTCCTACCCTTGCCTCGCCTGCTCAATGCTTGTCCATCTATCACAGTCCTCAACATTATATTTCCAATCAAGATGCCCTGCAGCTACCTTTCCTACCTCCTTTGAATTTCTCCCAATAATCCTTTCTTCTTTCTCACCATTCCTAGTACTTCTTAGTTTTTTTCCTTTGAGCCCATTTTACCATTGACATCCATCTACACCGCTCACTCTCAAAAGCCTCCCATTGATGCCTATCATCTTGCTTCAACAACTAAGTTTCCACTCAGTACGAAACCACTCTTCAAATAAGTTTTCATTTATCTTTTATTAACATCCTTATTCAATGTCCCTGACATCAATTACCTCTTCCTTGTGAAAACATCTTCACCAAATACAATTCTTCTCCTTATGCCCTATCATACTTTGACCATTTCAGTCCACAAAACTACCTAGATAGGTGAACTGTTCCACCTGCTCAAATTTCCCCCCCTCCCCCTAATTTCACATTTAATTTAGCTTTCCACTTTCTCGAAAAACCTATAACCTTTTCATTGTTTACATTGATTCTCATTGCATACATATCACACAGATTTTCTAATACACTCAGAAATTATCGTAATTCTTAGGCCATCTAGTGAAATGAAGCTTAACCTAACTGATTTCATGGATTCCCAGCAAACTTTCATCCCTATCTTCTGTTCTTCCATTGTCTCATTCACCATTTTTTCCATGCATACTCGGAAAAACACAGGTGATACTGGAAATCCCTGTCATCCCTCTTCAAAGCACTGCCCAATCCTGCAGTAACTCTCTATCCACAACTTGCATCTGAGCAGTCAGACACATTTACACTGGGATAAATACCTTTAGCCACACCCACATTAGGTAACTAAGGAATGAACAGGGAGGATGGAATGCCTCCTCCTGGGATCAATGAATAATCTTCCCATTAGATGCCAGTAAGGCAGAAAATCGGCACTCAACTGCATTAAGTTGCATACTGGCACAAGAAATAAAAAGACTATAATTACAGCATATTAAATCCCATAAGAAAATAAATTTTAATCTGTATAATCATTATGTTATCATCATGACTGTTTTTTCAATCATGAAATTATACAATAGCAAATTCACCAACCACCTGGTAAAGCTAACTCATCACATTGTGAAATCATGGGAAAGTTAGGATCCTCTGTAATTTGGAAAAAATACTGACAGGAGAAAGAAAAAAAGCTTCAAGATATAACTTTAAGATAATAAATTTTTTGATTCGGTCTATTCCAACAGGGAATGGTGTGAAGGTTAAGTATTTAAGTATGTGTGCAATCATACTAATGGATTACATGCTTAAAGAGATAGTAGTGTCGAAAAAGGATAGTGGCACAATAAATGTTTCACCAGACACATTTATTGGAAACACAAACACTGGGGGTCTGTTAAATTTTCATCAGCTTGTTACAGGTATTCTGGTTCTGGTTCATCAAGACTGTGTAGTTGTAACGGTTATAATTTTCTTTCCTAACATAAACAGGATTAAGCAATTTTTTACATACACAAAAAATATAAATCCTACCTGAATTTCACTCTTACCTAGCCTATGGAACTGAGAAATTAATTATAAGAACACAAGTACAGCCACATAAATTCTATTGTATATTGATGGGATTCCCCAGTTGAGGTAACAAAAATAACAAGCATTCAAGAATTTTTCTCGGGTTTCCCACCGGGTCAGGTTGATGAAGTGCACCAACGTTTCAAAGGCGGACTCTGCCATCATCTTCAGGGTGAAGTGCTTCACCCTGAAGACGATGGCAGAGTCAGCCTTCGAAACGTCGGTGCACTTCATCAACCTGACCCGGTGGGAAACCCGAGAAAAATTCTTGAATACCATACGCCGGGAAAACCTGAGGTCCTTCATAACAAGCATTCCATTTCAGTACTTTTTTATTCGCAAAACACTGCAATTATTGTTATTCAATCCCATTACTTAAAATCTCTAAGTTTTCAAATCCAGTAAATAAGAATCGCATTTAATATCGTATTGCACTACATCACCTCTACACTCCCAGAGATACCTCCACAATAGGCAGAAAAATTTATTCTGTTAATAGAGCTAGGATATTATTAAATATGCATAGAAGGGATATGTTAAGATCACATTGAAGGAGTCCACTAATTAAAAAATAAAAAAAAACATGAGGACATAAACCAATGCTATCTTAATGGTTCATACAAGGCTTTTTAGAATAAAGAGAGAGCAAAATTAGTTACTATGCACTAAAAATCTCTTACATATTAATGATAATCATACGCGAGGTACATGGTGAGAGAGATCATTTTGAAGGAACTTCAAAACTGATCCAGACTTCAGTATTCCATTTCTTAGGCCATTCCACCTCAATTTTTCTATCCCTGTGCCAAGTAAAGCAAGTCTCATCACTACCGTATCATTCTATGTATGACATTCTATAACCAGCCATGAGGAGCAAATGTGATTCTGCTGAAGTAAATCCAAAAGTAGAGAAAAATTATATTATTTTTTCCATTCATGCCAAGCTGTTATTACTTTGCATAATACTTGTGCAAATTTATTTGATCAAGTTTTCAAGCAATATTTATTCTCATAATCCTTTACCACCATTCACATTCCATGATTCCACCATTCACATTCCATGATTCCACCATCAAAAGGTGCACACTGTAAAGAAATCAACACATTCTTATTCCCTATTTAAGCCACATGCCTAGCCATTTTTAGGTTGAAGTTATTTATTGTTAACATGATATTTTTGTTTCCTATGTCAGAAAGTTCAAACAAAATCTAAATTTGATAAATGTCATTTGCTTTTGATTTAAGTTTATCGTTGCAATGACCAATTAATATGTTTTACTTTCCTAATTTGGATAAACTGTTTTATCACACTCTTAGGCATTCAACTCATGTTGTTGTGCATGTAATTCACTATCTGCAGTTTCTTGAGCAATAGTGCACGTAGTGTAGACCACGTAGTGCACTTGGTCATTCCAACTTCATTCTAATCCCTACTTGACCTTTCTCAACAAACCCCTGCAAAACTAGAACTGGCAGCTATATTTGGTCTATGTTCCCATGAAATTGCTAAATATAATTTTGGCATTCAATGCTTAGAAACTGCACATCTAAAATGCAAGAATGTTAATTTGCTATCACCATATGACAAAATTTTATTTCACATAATGATATATGCTTCTCATGGAAAAAGAAGTGAATGCAGTAGCTCCGCATATCTTGTGCACAATCTCCTTAATTCATGGTCTAAAGCTTAATTTTAAATTTTGAGTCCTATTGTTTAAGGTATTGAATGGATACACAGGCCTACAACTGCTAAACTTCCAAGTCTTGGCTAAAGGAAACACAAACCAATCCTACAATGCATGCTACAATTAACCCTATTTTCCCTTTGAAAACAATAAACCTTTAATCTCCCTCAATTCCATGTTATGTGCTACATGCTCCTATTCCTCCCCTTCCTTGTTTGACCTCAATTGCTTAAGTTTCATATGCCGATCACAGTCTTCAACATTGCATTCACAATCAAAATGCTCTGCATCCATCTTTCCTGGCTCAATTGCATTTCTCCCAGCAATCCTCTCTCCTCCCCCACCATGCCTAGTACTTTTTTATTTGTTTTCCTTTCTATTCATTTTACCTGTTCCATCTTTCTTTTGCATCCACATTTCAAAAGCCTCCAATTTACATCCAACATCTCATTTAGTTGAACATGTTTCTGCACTATTCAAAACCATGTTCTATATCAACACTTTAGGGAGTCTTTTCCTGGCATCTTTACACAATATTCCTGTCATCAAAGCCTTGGCATAAAAACTTCCATATCAAATACAATTCTTCTTTTTACGTCCCTAATAGTATGACCATCATGGTCAAAGTATTAGGGATTAGTAGTAGAGTCTTAACAAAAGACATCAAGGGAAAAAGAGACCCCTTATGAGGGAAGCTAGTACATCAGAAATCATGAAACCCAATCTCCAAAGAGATATCTTCCCACTAAACTATTACATTAACTTAATTAATTACTTCCACATTTCATAAACTGATTTTTTTCTTACAAGGAAATAGGTATATAACCTAAGAACCTTACCTGTATCACTCACCCATCATGTATGGTAATCCTGCAAAATGCCACTCTGGGGACTAAAAAGCCTCCATCTATATTTCATCTAGCACTGGATACATACTCCAGAATTCTAACCTATCTTCCAATCAGAGTATAGCTCCAGATTGAGGTGTAGAGTACTGCCCAAATTTCATTCCTTATACCAAATGTTGTTTTTCCACCACCAAGTGGTTCCAAAGGAAAGCTGCATTGAAACATAACCAAGAAACATTCATGAAGGCATTTAATTTATATTCCTGTGTCAAGGTCAATGAGGTGCTTGCTCTTCCCGTGACTCCTATTGTAGGTCTTAAGTAAGCTCACCTTTGAAAGATTGATTGTATGTTTATAGTCTTTCTGATAATACTGATTATTACGGTGTTGTTGTCAATATAGACACCAAGGCAATGTGGAAAGTTAAGGTGCTAAGGCATTCATATTAATTGATCAACTTATTGAAAAATTAGCATAAAAAGTAAGTTCAAAATTTAGTGCCTACCATCATTATTAGGTGGCAGGTCAATTTTCAAAGTCCTTGTCCCTTGTCATGATTCACTTAGGTATCTGAACAAGAGAAGTGCACATGTGACTCCATTATCACATTTCAATTTGGTTTTATGGCACATGAATATGAGGCTGAAACTTCTGAATGGACTAAAATTAACTCATCATGTTCCCAATTTTCAATTGCTAGGACAATTAAAATCCCAAAATATTGCTCCACAGTTGGTTATGACTTTAAAATGTCATGTCATTAGCACCCTGCAGAATACAATGGAGCATCTTGAAATTTGTCTTGAGGAGCCATTTCTTCAACTCTTCATGCACTCAACTGCAATTTTTCACTCCTTTTTATGGAAGCACTCAGAATTTCTTGGATTTTCCATCATGTTATAACAGAGAGGAAAAGCTGTGCAAGGATCTGAGGGCCAATAACTATTATCAACAGGACTAGACAATGGCAAATCATTTAGTATTAATTATTGAGTGAGAATGCCCGTTGTCCCATAAAGCCATCAACCCACAGACTCACATCACCTCAAGTTCAAGGAAGCTGTTAGCATTACCTCCATTCCTTGTAGCAATGGATCCAGATTTTTATAGTTAACTACAGTAGATATATCCATTCTCACTTCATATCCACAAACTTTGGCATACTTTAAAAATTGCATCATTCATATTGCTTATTAAAAAATAAATTTAATGGATGGAATACTTGAAAGTTACATTTCAATTAGTTTGTAGGGTTTCATGTGACTTTGGTAGTACAGAGGAACCTCGCTTAATGAGCACCCTTGGTGCCTTTTGATAAGAATTGGCCATTGCCAATGCTGAGTTTCTCTCCACCTTCATCCTTTCCTGTCCATCTCTAATGACATCAGCTGTTGGTCACCTCCAACTACTACTACTCCATTGGGTCATGAAGCTTTAACAAAGGCACCCAAAATTTACGTATATATTAAGAAAGGTTATGTGATTTTATCAATTTTTCCATTACATATCCATTCATGATTTCACAAGTGTCCCACTGTCTGCCATGCCCAACATCATGGGAAAACTTTTAGCAAAGATACATTTTCTTCTAATATTAAGAGAGTTTTCACTTTGATCACAGCTGTCACGTTAATCAGGATCACAGCTATTAAAAGAAAAGCAAGGATTTCTTACAATTCATTACCTTCTTTTTAATCCCCTGCTCCTTATACGGAAATACCATTTTTTAAAGTAGTAGTAGTAATAACTATTAGGGGGGGGGGCAACCAACAGCTTGCACTGCTCATTTACACCATTAGGGATGGATGGGAGAGGAGAAAGTGTGGAGGGAAACCCGGCATCGGCTATAGCCTTCTGCCAATGAAATGTGGCAAGGGATCTGCAGTTTAACGGATGTGCAGCTAACAGGCAGGGTCATCACTCAAAGTGCTCCAACTCCACAAAGCACCTCAAGTAAAGATGCAGATACCACTGAAAAAGATCTGCCACCTCCATGATTCAAACCCAGGCCCTCTTGGTGGAAAGTCAGGTAATTATTTTAGAGTTCTCTATTTCCTGATATAATTTAATCATTAGGTTAACAAAATCAATCATAGCTTAGCAGAAATATATGCGAGCATGCATAGTTTCAGAGTGCATTCATTGCAGTGTGTTTTCTCCTCCCTGCTATGCACATGCTTATTTCAGAATATCATACACCTTACTTCCTTTGTCAAATTTCCCTTTCGAGTAGTTAATTTTTCAATCCATAAGCAATTTTTCTATTTTTGATGAACTTCAGTGAAAAATTGAGCATTAAATGAAATACATGCATTCACAAAAGTGATTGGTGACTCACCACGTCCATGATTTGGATATCCACCATGGTTAAAGATTTCTTCTGGGTTGTTAGCGAAAGGAATGACTTTTGGGAGCAGAAGTGCAGACCCTATTGCCAAGGCGCCAGCTAACACAAGTCCTCCTAAGTCATAATTGAGTGGAGCATAAGCCCCAGGCACTAAGTGCCCGACTGAAAAAATCAAAAGGTTTAATAGCATTTTAAGTAAGTGTTTTTGAGAAGTTATTTGAATGGTAAATGCCATTGTTAATTGCAAAATAATTCTCAGATTGTTGCTAATGGGGGATAAAATTAGGTAGACAGGATGTTAATGACTCAATCCATTCACCAAATCTGACTGTCGTTAAAATTTTAGATGTCTGAACCACCTGGGAATTGAAAAATTGATATTGAATATATTGATCCTGGGTAAATCTTACAGTTAATTTTCATCTAATGTTATCATTTGCCCAAATCTTTATAATAATGTGAATGTTGTCTGATAACATCAATTACTTAAACTTTACTTTCTATTTTAGTTGTTTTTTTCAACTGAAATAAGTTGGGGAACATGTTAAAGCTTTCATTACCCCTATAAAACCAATCTGTTCTTAAAATTATTAGTTTCTCAAGTTTCAGTTTCAATATTTTCAGTTGATTTAGCATTTATTATTACTCATGTGGAATGGTTAGGTCATAACAATGTCAAAAAGATATCATCTTAAATGCCTTTACAAAGCTTGAAAATGGCCTTATGATGTCTTCTAGAAGGTAAATATTTATTTCATGTGCTCCATCATGACCCAAGCACAAAGGCTACTAGGTCTTTGCAAAAATTAAAAAAAAATGCCTTCTGAATGACCAGAATAGGCTGTCAACAGCTTTGTTTTCATGGCAAATCTTTGTTTATATTTTCTTTTGTATATATATAGATAACAGAAAATAGTGAATTTCATGATCATGATCCATAAAATGAACTAACCTGTCCAAAGCTACAGGATACAAAATACGAAATTTTACATTAACAATCTTGGAGAAATCTTGTGATCTTAGAAAATATTTAATAAAATATTAATAAATTAATATTAATACAGACTTTGTCTGTCTGTATAACAGATAACATTTAATCAGTGGATTGAAGAGGAAAGATTAAATCAAAATATTCCCTATTTATAAGTTTAAGTAAAGTTTATTCTGGTAGTTTGTCTCTGAGAACACTAATGACAAACCAAAGAGTCACAACCTAAGGTTTGTGTATTAACTGGTGGCAGAGTGCAACAAATAGTACAAGCAATGGCATGTGGAATCCACACTTGAGGGTATGTGAATCACTTTCCCTGCGTAACCAGTAGTTTTTCAGGAAAATCTGGTGGGTTCTCAGAAACCACACACAGCTTAGGTGCCCATTGTAATCAACTCCAGAATCAAATTAAGGAATCTAGCTGTTAGCCCAGCACTCTAACCACTAGAATGCCATACCCTCACTTTTGACAAGAAAAACGTTTTCGCAGGATCCCAAGGGCAAACAAGACACCAGAGTTGTACACAGGAAAAGTAACACAACATTCCCAGCACTGCATGACATTGCCTTCATCACTGAAATCTAGTATATAATCACTTACTTGTTCCTTCATACTGGTGGGCCCCTGTAGTCAGAGGAATGTTCAGAAATGGTGCTGTCGGAGTAATTCCCAGCTGTGGAAAAGAGTTGAGGAGTTGTGAATGGTACACCAACACCAATACTTTAGTCAATTTTATAGACTAAATCTATTGTTATTAGTTAGGAATTTGGGCCTGGAACTTAATGGGCATACTGTAGAGATACCTTGTATTGTTATTAGATACTATTGAAAAGATACTATGTATAAGGATTATCTAAGTGATAAACATTCAATGAATCAAGGTTCCAAATTTTTACCTTGAATATATATAAAAAGGAAAATATATATTTATATTTCTCTCGCTATGTATATATATATCTATTATATCTATTCCTATTTATATATATATATATATATTGTCTATTAAAAAATATATATATATTATTATTATTAGGTAATCTACCGGTTAAGGTAGGTTTTTGGATGGACACATCTATCAAATAAACATTTTGTAACTTCCAACAAAACCCAATCCAGCAACCTAATCTACATCAGGTCCCTCTTCATCTATGTGTACTTCTTTCCTCCCTTCATCCCGTCCAACATCCCTATCCTGTTCCTGCCCTTTCCTTGCTTGCCCAACATTCTCCCCTCTATTACCTTCTTCAACATTCCACTACCGCTCAATACGCCTTTCATTCATTTTTCCTGCCTCCATAGGATTCCTTTCAACAAACCCCTCTCCTCACCCACCGTCTCCAGTACTTCCTTATTTGTTTTCCTTTCGGTCCATTTCACCTTCTCCATTCTTCTCCACACCCACATTTCAAAAGCCTCCAAATTACGTCTATCCTCCTGCTTCAGTGACCACGTTTCCGCGCCGTACAAAGCTACGTTCCATATGAGAATTTTTACGAGTCTTGCTTTACCCTCCCTACTCAATGTCCCCGTCATCAACTCCCTCCTCCTTGAGAAAGCCTCCTTGCCTAGCGCAATTCTTCTCCTTACGTCCCTACTACTTTGACCGTATTGGTCCAAAACACTTCCGAAATACGTAAACTGTTCTACCTGCTCTATTTTTCCCCGCCTATTTTAATATTTAGCTTAGCCTTTTTCTTTCTGGAAAATCGCATAACCTTTGTTTTATTAATATTTATTCTCATCCCATATTTATCGCACTGAACCTCCAATTCACTCAACAATGCTTGTAACCCCTTGGCTGACTGAGCAACTAATGCTTGGTCATCAGCAAACCTAACCGATTTTACGAATTCCCCTCCGACTTTCATTCCTACCTCCAGTTCTTCCCATGCCTCTTTAATCATTTCCTCCACATATACGTTGAACAGCACCGGTGACAATAGGCAACCCTGCCTTCCACCTCTTCGTAACACTGCCCATCTGGACTCTCCGTTCCCCACTCGCACCTGAGCAGTCTGAGACATGTACAAGTTGCGGATCAGTCTCCTGTCCCTTCAATTCATTCCTATTTTCTGCATTACATGCATTAATTTTTCCCAATTCACTCCATCAAATGCTTTTTTGAAATCTACGAAACAGGCAAATACGTCCTGATTGTATTCTATATTCCTCTCGATTAGTGATCTCATTACTTTAATGGCATCACGCGTACCTCTTCCTTTCCTAAACCCAAACTGATCATCCCCTAAGTAATTATTTACCTTACTCGGTATCCTTTTGTTGATGGTCCTGAGAATAACTTTAGCTGCGTGGGATATCAAACTTATTGTTCTGTAATCCTCACATGATGTAGCTTTTGCCTTTTTTGGAATAGGAACTAACACTGATCTCACAAAATCTTCCGGCCAGATTCCTTCCTATATGGACTAATGCTACGAATCAGTCCATATAGGGCCTTCTTCCCACATTTTCCTAAACATTTCAACAGTTCTACAGGTATGTTGTCCACCCCCACGGCCTTATTTGCTTTCATCTCCTTTAATGCCCTTTCTGTTTCATCGTCGAGTATGCCTGGACCTAAGCTATCTTCTTCTACGTCATGTTCCTTTTCTATGTCTAACCTTGTCGGCCTAAGTTCTTTACCATACAGTGTTTCTTTATATTTCTTCCATCTCTCTTGGATTTTTCCTGGTTCAACTATTATCTTACCCCACTTATCTTTAACTGTTAGCACAGATATGGCCTTCTTACTTCCCGATAATAACTTAACCTTGCTGTATAGAGCACCAATTTCACCCATCTTCTGTAAACTTTCCAATCCTCGCATTGCGTTTTCCACCATTCTTCTTTTGCTTTGTTTGTGGCCCTTCTCAATTTATTGTTTAACTCTTTGTGCTTCATTTTGCCTAACTCTGTGTTTACATTCTTCCATCTTCTTCTCTCATCTATCTTTGCAATCATCTCATCCGTTACCCATGGTTTCCTTATCCTTTTCCCGTTAACGGTTCCTATAGTGTCTTTTGCTGCTTTCGATATCCCTTGCTTGATAAATTCACATTTTTCTTCGATAGTACTCAGGTCTTTACCGTCATCCATCATTTTCTCTACAGCCTGCTGATACTCCTTCCTCGTTAATCCATTTAATGCTTCTACATTCCATTTCCTAACCCGCCACCCTTGCCTTATCTTCTTGAAACGAACGTTACATTTCATAACAACTAAATTGTGGTCAGAGTCCGCATCCGCTCCTAGGAAACTGTGCGAATTTATCACACTGTTCCTTAACCTGTGCCTAACCATAATATAATCAAACTGATACCTTTCTGAGTCACCTGGCATTTTCCATGTATACTTACGCCTTTTGTGGAGTCTAAACCATGTGTTGGTGATGAGTAATCCCTGTCTCCTGCAGAATTCAATTGCTTTCTCCCCGCGTTCATTCCTCTTGCCTGACCCATAGTCCCCCACCTCACCACCCTCTCTTCCTTCGCCTACCGTCGCATTCCAATCCCCCATCACTATCAAATGTTTCCCTGAAGGGACACACGCGATTATATCCTCTAACTCATCGTACATCCTATCGACTTCTTCCTCCCTGTGGTTGCTCGGTGGCATGTATACCTGAACAATGACCAAGTTCGTCGGCTCTGCTTTAATCTCTTCGAGTAAAATCTATCAGTTGCTTGCTCTATGTTGACTACGCTTCTTCCTACCCCGTTATTTAAAATTACGGCAACCCCTCGTTGGCTCTCGTCCCCGCCGCTGTATATCACTCTATAATTGTCACTCCAGTAATCCCCGCTATCCTTCCATCTCACCTCGCAGAGACCTAAAACATCTATATTACCTCTTTCCATCTCTCGCTTAATATTTTCTAATTTGCCTCTCCTCAACATTGTCCTGACGTTCCAGGTTCCTATTCTAACTACTTTCGTCTTCTTCTGGGTCTTCTGTCCTGCTGCAATTATTTCTTCCCTGCAAGGGTTTCATGGGATGACGACCGTGGAAGCCTTGCCTCTCCCGCTGCCGGGCACGACACACGGCGCTTGGGCCGAGTCCCGTAGTTGCCAGGACTCATATTCTCTGTAGTGCCCATCATTACATTCTTGGGAATGATAATTGAGGTGGTTTCCCGTTGCCTTCCTCAATAGTGTTTTTAACATGACATCATCACTTAATGGCTGCCCCACTGGGGTCAGACGCCTTTGCAGCCGCCTCACTGAGGAACAGACGCTGCGTGGACTACCTTTCGTCTGGCTCCTAACCTTCGACCTATCTGGCATGGGTGACCCTACCAGGAGCAATTATATGGGAGGGATATATATATATATATATATATATATATATATATTATATGTATGTATATTATATATATATATGTATATTATATTTATAATATTTTTTTGTATAAGATATATATATATATATATATATATATATATATATATATATATATATATATATATATATATATTTCCATAAATTAGGTATGGGTCACCAGAAAACATCCTAATTGTTCAACTTTCGTGCTTCATTTCAAATTTTGGTAATTGTCGTCAAATTTTCTCGTTAGTTATTATTTCGAATATTTTTTCCGTATCGTTCTAGTTAAGAAAGAATAGTATGTTGTGTTATTTACAAACATGTCACTCAAAAAGTATCGTCACCAGAATCATCTTAATTTTTTAATTGTCGTGTTTCAGCTCAGATTTTGGTAGTTGTCGCAAAATATTCTCGTGGTTTTATTTTTCTAAGATTTTACGTCAAAAGGTGCATGTTTTCCTATTGGTCATATTTCAAAATTTAATGCCATAAATCTCGGTATATAGGGTACAATATGTAGTATAAATCACAATCGCGGGGGAATAAACCGTTTCGTCACCTAAGAGATCTTGTTTTTTTATTAAATTTCTCCTTTCAGCTCAGATATTTGTAGTGTTCGGAAAATGTTCTCGTTAGTTATTTGCCTAAAGTTGCACTATATATGGAATATTTGGATCGATAAATTACAATTACGTCCTTAAGATCGTTTAATCGCCCTTCAGGATCTTGATTTGTCAATTTTTTGTATATGCTCAGAGAATGGCATGGTACGTATTAACATTTCGTCATCCGAATATATCTTGGTCTTTCAATTTTCATGTTTCAGCTCAGATACTGGTAATTGTCGCAAAATTTTCTTGCTGGTTATTATTTCGAACGTTTTCTGCCAAGCGTTGCACAATTAGGGGAATATTATGGTTTAAAACTCACAAATGCGTCCTTAAAACCATTTCGAAACCTAAAAATATCTTGTTTTTATAATTTTAGTGTCAAAGGTCAGATTTTTGTAATTATCGCAAAATTTCTAGTTGGTAATTATTTCGAACAAATTCTGCCAAATTTTGCGGTATTAAACGAATAATATTGCATATAAATCACAATTGCGCCCTCAAAACCGTTTAGTCTATTGAAAATATCATGATTTTTCAATTTTTTTGTTTAAGCAGAGGGTTTTACGATTGTCGAAAACTTTTCTCTTTGGAATTTATTTCGAACGTATTCTGGCAAAATCTACAGTATATAGCAAACATTATGGTGTATAAATCACAAAGACGTCTTAAAAACCGTTGGTCACCCAAAAAAGCTTGATTTTTTCCATTTTCTTGCTTCAGCTCAGATTTGATAGTTCTTACTTCAGCTCAGACAGATAGCAACATTGTCTCGTCGGTTCCAAATTCAAACATTTTCTGTCAAAACAAAACAAATAGCTAACGTTACAGTGTAATATTTACAGTTTCGTCGTTTAGCCAGCCTAATTATCTTGTTTTTTAAATTGTCCTCATTCACCTATGTTTTGCATATTGTCCCAAATTAATATATATATATATATATATATATACGGCGAATAAATATTACTTCACACATAGAAATAGATAGAAGGAAAGGGGATAGGAAAACACATATAAGACGAACACAATAAAGGTGGGGAATGCGGATTTGAGCAGATCACAAACGTAAAAATATTTCCTTATATATATATATATATATATATATATATATATATATATATATATATACACATGCATACATACATACATGAAATAAACATATATTAATATCCATAAAATATAAATATCATATATATATATATAATATCATATAAATGTATATATATATTTATACTCACACACATACTTCTGATGATTGATTACATTTTCTTTTCATTTTGAGCCCCAAACGGACGCCATCTATTTACGAAAGTTTGCTCGAGAGCGGTCAATATTTTGTTTAATTGCACTCGCTTCATACGGTGGAGTTCCTCACAAACACGATGCACCAAATTTGCGAGTAATAGGTCTAAAGAACACACAAAATGATTTAGAAACTATGGTCAGCCTCGGATTCTACCTTTCGTGGAAGTTCCGGAGAGAATCGTTTGGCGGAGAATGGGGCCTCCTCTTCTTGCAGGCCCAGAGCGGCCAGCTGCTGTCCCAGTTGTATATGTACTATTCCTCTGTCCGTGGCACTCCTACTCGTCACACCTTGATCCTCCTTACCGTGCCCTGCCTACCACCCCCTCAATCGAATCCCCCTCCCCGCCTACCCCTCACACCCTGAACTCCACCTTTTGAAGGGGCTCCATCCTTATGTCGGAGACCATATGGTCTCAATTTCGCCCGAATATAGGCGTTTATCTACCTTTCTATTCTATTCAGTACCAGTCCCCTCATCTCAATTTTCGCTCTTTTTGGCCGTCCCAATCTCTTTTGCGCCTCCATATCCGGGGGCGGAGAGTGTAATAGCGAAGGGGGGATAGCGGGGAGGGAGCAAGAGAGAGATTGAGTCGGGGCCGGGGAACTTCCGGACCTTTCGTGTTCCGCTAACATTAGCATTTGAGTGGATTTACTTCCACGAGAGTCTTACGTCCGCAGCAGACTCTGATTACTCCCGGCAGCATCCGACTCTCCCCTCCCACGCCTCTCCCACGGATTCCGACGCTTCTCTGTCTCTCCAGCTACTCCCATTCTCTCCTCGCGTTCCTGTCTACGGCGTCTCGTTACACTTTCCACGATATCTAGTATTCCTCTCTGCACCACTTTGTTCGCTGGAAAACTACTGCCTTTCTAGATTAACAAAAACGGGGTTTTTGCTAATCTAGAACCCGGAGTTTCCGACCTGGGGCTTTGATGATGCTCGAAAGAGATGAATCTAAAAAAATCCTTTTGATGGGAGAATTCCACGATTCTTGCTAACTTACTGCTTTGAGTGCGCCTGATTTGTGTTAACACTTGGGTTTTCCTCGGCTCTTGACGATGTTAAAAAATTAATTTGGTCAGGATTTCAATTCTAGGGGACTAAATAGAGTTGATGTTTTGGCTGAACACGTTAAATTTTTTTCTTAGAAGAGCTGTTTGTTTCAATTTCCGAGATAGTTTTTTAATTTATATTTTTTAAGCCGTGGTCATGTTTGCTATTGAATTTATCCAGAACAAATAACTCTTCATGAATAAATAGAAAATATATTTTTAATATGTTCCGATGCCGATTAAAGTTTCGGTAACTATTGAAAAATGCAAAATAATTCCATTTTGCAAACAGTCACCCACCGCGAATTTCGACGCAATTTGATACTCACCTTAATGGGAGGAATATTTATAAAAAGTTTACAAAAATATTTTTACAAAATTTTACCGCGTTAAACTAGTTTTTTTCTAATTACTTCATGAACTGAATATGAATTGAATCATCAAATTTTATTTCTGTTGAAGCCTGGAGGCTCCATGGAAATATTATATATAATTAGCATTTGAGTTTGGAACTCAGAAGACTGCGAGCCCAAATTAAGTTACCAAAATTAAAATAAATGGTATTAATGCGGAGCGTTTTCTAATGGAATGGGTTTTCAAATAAATGTCCAGCTATTGTACATGAAAAATCTAGACTAATATAACCAAGGAAATGTGGTAATTTTAATCTTAAAAAAATGGAAGTGCTAACCCTTTCACATGAGATATCCGATGAATTTAAAATTAATTATTAAATTAAATGAATATATGAAGCTGATTTACAATTAAGAGCGTTTTGGTATGATTTTTCTTTCATTGTCATATCGTAATCGCTGCGGCTTACGAACTTCATATTTAAAAATATCTATTCGGTTAGTAAGCGGTATCAGAGTCTTCTTTTTGACCATAAAATGAGAAAAGCTCTCTGGTACTCTGGTAGGTAAAAAAGGTAGAAAAAAGGTACTCTGCAAGAGTACCGAATTAAAGGAAAATACTACCTCGGTCACTGGTGCTCCTGATACTTAGTCGCCTACTTTTTAGAGCGCAAATAAAGAACCTTCAATTGTAGTACTAAGGAATACGTGCTCAAAAGGACCTGATATGATCGTTTAAATCGAAACTTACTAAGTCCCTTCGTGGAAGGTGCTACACCAAAGGACTTTGGCAGTTTATCCAATGTGTGCAATGTTGGAGTATCTTCATCTACCCTTAGCCCATTCCTTTTTATCTCTAATCTTAAGGGTCACATCATTTCCCTGTTGGTGATTTTGTTCCCCGTTACCATGCACGCACGTAATACACCATTCCCGCCGCGTTTTCTCCCCCGCCCTGCTCTGGCCCCATTGTCACCCCTTCAACTCTTACCCTTGCCACCCTTCCGCCCGATCCCCTGATTCTTTTTGTGCTAAAGATTCCTTTTCTTCATCTCACGGTGGTGTAAAAAGCCTAGGGTAGGGGTGGGGAGCATTTCTCTTGGAGGGGAAGGAGGCCCCGAGACGAGGGTCCCTCCTCAGCCCCCGCTCCTTCAGCCACGCCCCGCTCTGGCCCCCGTCCCTCGCAAACCCCATTCCCTCACCCCCAACAGTACACGCCTCACACTCTCCTCTTTCTCATTCCGCATTCCCTCATTCCTCTTAATGGAAGGAAGTTTTCTAATTTCGTAAATGCCTCCGGGAAGTCCTCTCAGATCCAAACTGGGAAAAGTATAAACATTTTTGTTCTTTCCAAATATTCTGGTCAGGGGAAAATGTAATCCAAGACGAACAGAATTTAAATGGGAGAGGTACCGTTTTCGGGGATCGTGCTCTCCAAGCCCTGCGAAGGCTTGGAGGCACGCACACCGGTCTTGATTACCATGATCTAAGATAAACTATGAGAAGGATATATACGGCGCTCGGAATACATTTCCATATGAAAGTGTCGGAAATTTTATATTTTGGCACCTCATCACATTCAACGTGATCGAAATTTGGGTAATTCAGTACGTGTGGGCAATGAATCAAT
Organism: Hetaerina titia; assembly: GCA_037158775.1. Lineage (NCBI taxonomy): Eukaryota > Metazoa > Arthropoda > Insecta > Odonata > Calopterygidae > Hetaerina > Hetaerina titia. Next base: position 22,103,515 of record CM073770.1, on the reverse strand, counting down.
CAAAACTATAGTAGGTATATTATGTGCCACTGATATTTTCTCTTGCGCAGACAAATTGGACATTGTGAATTTTGGAAAAATTATCCAATGACAACGTCGAGATCTTTAGTGCAACATATGCCGGTACGTATATTATTATTATTTGGCATTCTGCCATTTAAGTTAGATTTGGACGGACGCATACTGAACACCGCTCATTTTCAAACCTATAGAAGCCCATCTGACCCACCCCTCGGAATCGCATCGCAATAAATTCTCTCTCTCTTTATTCCGGCCAATATTATCTCCCTGTACCTCGCTTGCCTAATATTATCTCTTCTTTCACCATCTTCAAAGTTCAATTGTCAATCGGAATGGTCTGAATCCAACTTTCTCCCTCCTTTGGATTTGTTCCAACAATCTCATCTCTTCCTTTCTCACCATGGTTATTACTGCTTCCTTCAGGAGTAAGAAACACTTTCTATATTTCACCAAATTTCATTGAAATACAACTGGTTTTAGCTCATAGGTGACATCTTCAGATCATTGAAATAAAACGTCGTATTTTTGATAAAACCGGTCGCTGAATTAGAGGCCGGTTAGGGATGAACACTGATCAAAGATCGAAGGTCAGTGTTTCTCCCTAATTATCCTAGATTCCCTATCAGATTCAGCCACCAATATAGAGGTGAGAACTCGCGAATCCGCGTACATATAATCATTCGAATCTTTTGAACTTCCAGGCCTCAATCACCACTAGATCCTTAACACTTTCCTCCAGCCTTCCAAGAACACCCTGCCCTACCCCGCACCCTAGCCCTCGCATTCCCTCCGTCCAAAAACTTCTAGTCTGACTCGAAGAAGGCCTGAGAGAAGGTCGAAAGCTCAAAATACCGTAAACGTGATCGTCCTTTTACGTGTTTTCATTTATCAAGAGAAACAAACAGGTAAAAAGGAAGGAAGAGGCCTATGGACGCCATGAAATCATGAAGGAAATATGAAGTCAAGGCAAATAAGAGGAAGTTAACCCAACACTTAATCCTTAATTGTTGTTTGTGACCGTCAAGATTTCCCTTTTAAAAGTAATGACTACGGCAAATCAAGTACTTTGACTACTCTGGCTACGAAAGTGATTGTATGGAGATACCAATGTAGCCTTGTGACTAATAGAACCTATGGTTCGGTCTCAAAACGGAATGTCACGAAATGCAATTGAATTACATAAAGTAATGCCTAAATTTCGGAAAATACGACGCTGAATGAGTTCGTAAAATTGTTAACATTTTTCCATTCAGAGACTGAGGATTGGAGATGTCAATCTGACGCTTGAAATCCAGAATCTTTTACTTGATAAATAATGACTAGTTTCAGAGATACTGAGGATATAGTTCGTATGTATGCATCAAAACACTTTCTCCACGGACCAGCGTATGACACCGTCGTCACCTGATCGAGATAACCTGCGAATCGAACCCGCCGGGGGGTGGGAAGCGGAAAGGTGGGGAAGGGAATGGTAAGGGGGGGAGATTTTGCTATCTCCAAATGGTCGCCGTTTGGAAACCAGCGGTCGGTGACATGAGATCTCTTGTCCGTTTCTTTTGTCGCTGAATTTCAATTTCTGCATGTAATTGATCTCCATCCTCCGGATCCACGCCCATCCCTCGTGGCCCCGCCCAGCCAACCACCACCCCCCGTCCCTTTGCCCTCGGCGGCTGACTCCCCCTCGTTCCGTCTCATGCTCCTCTCCATTCCCTTCGCGTGCCCGCTGTGACCACCCTCCCCCGCCGCCGGTACCGAAGTGTGGTGGGCGGACTTCCTCCCTCTCTGTGGGCAGTCCCGCCCTTCGGAACCCGACCAGACCTCACGGAGCAGCCACGACTGGCAGCGACAGATTTTACACGTGCGAGTTGTTCGTTTTCTCCTGTCGATTACAATAGTCCTTGTTTTAAAAGTCGGCACGGGTTGCCAAAAGATATGCTTTCCTCCTTTTGATCGCTTCGTCTGCAGGTAGCCTCGTATGCATTTCCCGCAAAGAGGGAATGAATACCACCCGATTGCGGTGCCTCCCCGCGATTCTCCGCCGACCACGAGTTCCGAGACGTGCCGTGGATTTGACAGGGCGGATACAAAGAATAAAACAAGGTATCTGCAACGAAACAATGTTTCAACATTACACACCATGTCAAAGTATGCGTAACCTGAAAGTGTGGAATAGAACGAGGGATTGTCATGGGTACATATGGCGATCATTTTTCGGCAAAGTTAATTCCAAAATCAATTCATTTTAGTGAGTAGGTCGGTTTTACCGTTCTAAGTCTACCTTTGATAAAGAGTCACAAGTTAATGAAGCATTTGACGGTATATAAATACGACACAAGATTAAAACTCGGAAAGGAAAACGAACGGATCTTGTCGTCATTGAGAAAATAATAAACCTCCGAACTTACGGAATGTGCAAACCGCAGTAAACCACGTGAAACGCGGCAGCCAAATTGACGAATGCTCCGATTTTTCTGTGCTTACTCTTATTCAACATGCATCACCCAGATCCATAGCATTAAGCATCTTGAAAGCACCTCGAAATTGAATATTCAAGATTAGAACAAAAAATGTTATTCTATGTAGACGTAACCACTCCTGAGTTATAACATCTTAAAAGTTTACGCTTGTGTATTTTGTTTGAAAGCTGTTCTCTCGGAAATCTAACTCGGAATCCAAATCCATCCAAATACTAATCCAAAATCTCGGACAGCTAACTTTCGCAAGCTTCTATAAATCCAAAATAACTCTCGGGGTATTGGCAATCGAGAACGCATAAATTTGGGTAATGACGGCAAAACAACGTATTTTCAGTAATTTATTTATTATGTTAATTGTCATCATGGGGTTCCCAGTGACTCCATTGAAAATCGAAAACTAATAATGCAATTGGCGAAGTACGTGTGTCAGTCAAAATTCAACATATGATTTTCCAATTATGTTAATTGCCTCAGAAATCAATTACTATAATAATTATAAAAGTACAATTAGAAAAGCATATTTTTTATTTTTCTTCTAGTTTCAGACCCTAATAACCCCCCCCCCCCCAAAGTCCAAGTTAGTCTCCAACTGGCCTTGATAAATTGGTTGTGCGCATAACAGATATCCTCATAAATGTCTCAAGCAGTAAATGGCGAATGTGAAGGGATTAATTAACAACTCAGTTTGGGAGACTCATAAGTGTTTCTGAAAATCTGGGCCCAGCATTATAACCGTCATCAACCTTTTTATATATTTTTTTACCTACTAATAACAACAATCAATTTAAATTCAGCTGCCAACTTTCATAACATTTAAATGTGGTCGCACATCCCACAAAGATGGCCCCCGAGAAGAACGTCCAAAAACCGTAAATACACCGGAAACCATCGAAAAGGTGCACGATATCGTGTTGGACAATAGACGAGTGAAGGTGAGTGAGATAGCTAAGGGCGAGAGGTTATCGGAAGAAAAGGTGCGAAACATCGTGCATAAAGAATTAGGGATGCGAAAGATCAGCGCAAGGTGGGTGCCGCATTTGCTGAGTGCTAAAAGCAAATGCGCAAACGATTTTCGCAGCACTGTTTGGACCAATTCAATAGAGACCAGACCGATTTTGTGCGGAAATTTGTCACCATGTAAGAGATATAGGACCACAAATACACGCCAAAAACGAAACAGCAGTCGAAGCAGTGTGTGGAAGCCGGTGGTTCAGCGTCAAATAAAGCGAAGTCGATCGCATCTGCCAGAAAGGTTTGTGGTCTGTGTGTTTTGGGACACGAAAGGGATCTTGTTAATTGCTTACCTTGAAAAAGGCAGAACAATTACAGACGAATATTACTCCAACCTTCTTGACCAGCTGGATGCCAAAATTGGCGAAAGGAGACCTGGATCGAATTAGAAGAACATCATCTTACACCAGGACAATCTGCTGTCACCTCTCGCAAAGGGGCGTTTGCGATGGGAAACCTACGGGATTTGAGGTAAGATTTGGTCGGCCGCCATCTATTCTCCTGATTTAGCCCCCTTAGACTTCCATCTCTTCCCAACTTGAAGAAATTTGTTTCTGGGAAGCGCTTCGCGTCCAATGAAGAAGTTGAGAGGAGCTGTAGATGGATATTTTCAGCCTTCCAGACTCTCACTTCGGGAAGGAATACTGATATTGGAGAAACGCTGGACCAGGTGAGTTGATATCATGGGATATTATTTAGAAAAATAAAATCATTGGTTAGCTGAAAATTGGAGTCTTTCATTGTCAGGCCGAGAACTTTTCAAATAACCCTCGTATCTACTTTTCCTGCTAAATCCTTCCCACTGAGTTGTAGTATTTTCCGATCTTTCTTTTAATATAGTAAGCTTGTTCTAAAAAGAAATTTTCATTTTATTTTAAAATATACAACTGGTTTCTGATTATTGTAAGCTTTCCTTTTACTCTATTTCTGATTTAAACGTTTATGGAGTTAATTTTATTAGATACCATTTTATTTTTGAAAGTCCTTACTTTTTATAGTAAATATTTTCTTTCTTAAGTTTTACATAATTTACGATTTTCGTGATACTTAATAAGTCTATTCTCTAATAGATCAATAAGCCATATCCAAATAATATTATTATGACCTAATTCAATCTGACGATTGTCAGATAATATTTCGATTACAATTATTTTATAAATAAATTTGATAAAGTTTTTTATTAACTTTTCTGGGAAATAATAATGGTGGTAATATTTTTTGTAAAGGGCTATCAAGACAGAACTTACGTTTCGGCCTAGCCTAATGCACTCGCCTAGTGTGGCGGTGGGTGGGGCTAGAGCCATCTTGATGCCTAAAGGTCCCTATACTCAAAACGCATCATGCTGTGGTAATGAGTGGACAGTGGTTCTTCTATTTTCCTCACTGGGAACTGTTAAAATGCTGCAAGAGAAAATCCCTTGAGTTGTCAAGTGCGATTGGTGATTAGGATTTAACTCGCAAAAAATCACAAGCCAATTGAAATACACCGGCAACTTACCGGTGACAACTGGGAAGTGCACCTAAACGGAATTATAATAAAAATTCGGCTTGATTCGGGCGAGACTGAGACTGTGGTCGTCCCTTCTTCCATCTAACCCAAACATATGATATGTTTAGCGTGAATACTAAGTGTTTTTCTAAGGATGTGAGGATGTTCTTGAATTGGAGCTGAGGAAATAGTGACTTCTGTACAGATTTGCTTATAGTGTTTACTTGAGGAGACCACGATAGATTATCATCTGTCAAAATTCGTAAGTTTTACACAGCCTCGCAGTATGGTATTGGATTACCGTTATTGCTTCCAGGTGGAAGTTTATTTTTATGAATTTAAGGAAGAATTCTCGGGTATCCAATTGGTTGCGATTTACTAAGATTTATATTTAAAAGGTTGGCTTTACTCCAAATATTTAATTTATCTAGATCATTATTGATGTAATTTATTTTGTCACGTAAGCTATCAACAGTTGAATGTAAGTACTAAATTTGTAAATCGTCATTGTGTAGGTGGTACATTGTTATAATTAATTATTTGTTACGCTATGTTCCAGTAAAATTTCTGGTAATGTTTTCCACGGCGCGAATATAGTATATGGCCATTGAAGCAGGATGATAGATGAAGATTTGAGGCTCTTGGGTGGTGGGTGTGGATAAGAATAGAAAAGGTGAAATTGTAGAAAGGAAAAAAAACGAGTAATGGCTAGGCATGGTGGGGGAGGAGAGAGGTCTGTCGATAGAAATCCAAAGGAAAAAGGAAAAATGGATTCAGAGCTCTCCGCATTCAAATCGTATTAGTCCAAAGACGCAAGAAATCGCGCTGTGGACACCGTGACTAAGAAACACGTATATAGTATACAAAGGCATATAATATGAATTAAAACCAGTTATACATGGAGAGAAAGAGCGTTTGTGGCAGCATACCTAACTAATTATGTGTTTTCAAGACATTTATCTTCAATTCAATTGACAAAGCTTTTGAGTCTAAAGCTACACCTTAAATATCAGACGGAGGCGAAGGGAAATCATGCATTTTCCGATTGCAATTTAACATAAAATTCATTTTATACAAGGGTATAATTTTATGGGACAGCTACATTTAGCAATGAAATGACAACCAGGCTTAACCCACATTAAAATGTGACCAAAAATTTAGATCAATGGTCATCTAATTTTTAAACTCCACATTTTAAGAGTCAAATTGCAAGGAGACGTCCATAAAATAAAAAAAACCATGAAATTTGCTAATATTTTATGCGTTTTATTAAAGTGTAAATTAGATTGTTTTCAGTAGATTAGGAAATTTTTGAGACAAATTTATTTCTGCGAAAAATTTAATTGGAAAACTTATCTAAACATCAGTTAAGGTATTCAGGCTACCTAATATCTATGTATAAAACATGCAATGATCTCGCAAATTGAACCTCGAATTGAGCTCACCTTTTAATATTTCCCGTCTCAAATAACAAATGAGATTTATTTCTGGAACATGACCCATTGAATGATGATTTTGATGTTTTCGGTGACCTTAATCATACCAGTTAAAGCCTGAAGTTGCGACTCTCAACTCGAATCTACGGATATTTTTCCTTGCTAGCTGTGATTTTGATTTCAAAATTCATCGAAAAAAATCTCTTCAATCATGAATTCTGCACATTAAACATCTCTCCTTTCTGCCTATGCGTACGAGAAAGTATGCCAATGCCACCGTAATAAAGAAACACACGCTTACGGAGATACGTGAGAATAAACGAACTTTGCATTTCTCCAGCGACGTGCAGCTCCGTCATGCGACGAGTCATCCCCGCCGCGGGTGGGTATGGAGCCACAATCACGGCTCTCAGATGACCGAGGAAGGGGGGGAGGAGGACAGGGGGACTTTTATAAGACGGGGACTGGCACTTAAGACTCGGACGAGAGCGGTGGACGACAATGGAGTGAGGCCCTGCTCAACCGAAATGAAGCGGACGTGAATAACTCATGTAGCGCCCCCTCCCTCGAAGCATTGATTGAATAGCTGCTCTTACCTGCGCGAACTCCTGCGATCGCTCCATTTGCCAAATGGCATTTCTCGCTGGCCTTTTGTGTGTGTGTATGTGTGTGATTACCCATGCATTCCATGTGGCTCCCGTCAAACATATGCCCTACTGCTTCGTTTCGCTTCCAGCTCATGGATGACGCCCCCGACCCCTCGCCTGCCTCTCGTCTTTTGTCATCGCCGTTTCCGTCTGTTCCCCGTGATTTCCATAACTTATTCAAAGCTCGGCATGCCCGGCGTCTGTGTCGAACAATGACGCCTCTCTTCCCTCCTCCCCCTCGGGTCTCATCCACAAATAAAACGCTCGAAGGTTAGGTCGCTATGCTCACATTTTTATTATTTCGTGGAAGCATCCTTGTTTCGTCCTAGTTTTTTATTTTATTTTTCGGAAGACTCACTTTTATTCACTCCGCCATGTGTACGGAGTTCGCTCTGCGCCGGGGCTTCGTTTTTTCTTGGTTTCCCGTGCCTATTTCAGGATAATTTCGACGGAGAAGCAATGGCGGTGCTTCTCATTTTATTTCTATGCACACCTACGTACAGACCACTCTTTCAATTGATGGCAGATTTTGGTGAAAACATCGGGAAATAGAAAATGAAGAAATCGAATGGGAAAAACGTAACGCTAAACTGGTTAACTCACACTGTAGTCGTGATCACCGATGATCGCTGAGAGTATTTTACCAAACAAGATTCTAATTTAGAATTCCGTGAGATTTTTATTTTTTCTAAATATCAGAGGAAAATTATCCCTCATCAATCGACTCAAATATTTATTTCTTACATGAGATTAGAGCTCAGACCCAAATAACCATACGGCGTGTGAAATTCTCACATCAAGGGTGAGAAGAGAAGTAAAACCTTCTGGAGTATGACCGGAAAATATTTACTTTTTATTTATTAATTTCTAGTATTGAATTTTATTTTAATTTCCATTATAATATATTAGTCTGAAAGTCTGTGTTTGTTTCACTCTTGCCCAATAATGAGATTTACTTGACATTTGCTAAGTGATATTAAAATTTTAATTTGTGACCAGATTGCTAATCCAGATTAAGTGTATAATTTTCAATAGCGTTTTTTTGGGAAATTTGGCAAAAAAAGCGAAAATTTTTGTGCAAAACCTAAAGGACAAATTTTTTTATTATTGCTTTTCTTATTTTACTCGAATATCGAAAAATATTTCATTCCAACGTGAAGTTTTTTAATTTAACTCTCGAGATTGATATCCATGACTACGCATGCTTTCCATAGCGAAGTAGCCCTTAATGGAATTATAACGACGATATATGAATGCTACTTCTAGGGTTCAAGGTCGTTTTTATATAAATAGATTGAGGTGACAGGATATACTCGTGTGTCATTTACGAGTAATTCGATTTCCACCCTCCTGGATTAGAAATCCATCCAGATGATTTATGGAGTTAAAATATAGTATTCACGTGAAAAAGAAATCTAAATGTTATATGCCCTAGGGCACACAGGTATCCTACAACTTTATTAATAAAGGACTGGCCATCGATACGAGAGAGATTGAGTATGGCGGAGAAGGGAATGTTGAATTTGACAAAAATGAACTCGGTGAACGAAATGAAATTCTTGATATGAAATACGAAGAAATAGGAAAATATAGAGAGGTAAGTGCTGATATTTAGTGTATTGGTGATAGCGATACTACTAAGTGATATTGTAACATAAGATGGAAAAAAAGAATGAAAAATAGAGCGAAGATTCTTATCAGAATTAAGTGAGACAACTGTGAAATCAATGAAGCAAGTTAGATTTGATGATTAGAGAAATTAGTAGACAGGGAGATAATTTATATGCGGAATAAATTAATACCTATTTACAAAAAATATATAAATATTTGTGAGCTACAGAGAAAAGTGATACCAGGCGTTACAACTAAAAATTAATTAAACGGGCTTTAATGTATTTTGGAAGTTAGAGAGAATCAAAGATGATACCATATGGTACATCTCTTTTTCTGCCATAAATTAAGTTAGAAGTGACATCAAAAGAGATACCTTTTGAAGTTTTTCACTGAATATGTGACGAGAAGAAAATGTTCCAATACAGAATAATTTTTCTTCACAAAAATAATCGTAATTACTTAAAAATTATCAATTTCCCATTTTGGCTGTCAATTCAATACATTAATTGCCTTGACAATTCAATGTCAAGTCAATGCCTTCATTAAATTTGAAAGAATGTTGATACATATCCAGAAGAAAAATCCGGTCCTCCAAGTTGGATCCGAGACCAATGGCTTATCTCCAAATGTTAAATGCTTCCATATAATAATGAAAGAGCAAGCATGTTATGAGAAGTACGACATTACGACCATAATTATTAATAAGCAGATCAAATTGCCAACATTCCTCTCAGCGATGTATCGTGAAATCCACTCAAAATATAAGGGAGAAGTCTTGAAAAATATATATCTCCCATGGAACGTAAAAGTTAACAACAGGATTTACACAAGTAACCTCAAAGTTGTCCAGTAAAAAGGTAGCATTAATGTCGAAGAATACTTTCCTAGAGAAACATCAATGAAAAATCATTACACGAAATTTTAACTCACAACGGATGTTTTACCCAAATGGTAAAATATTTTATGGCAATAGATTGAATTTTCAATGTGGATCCATTTATCAGTTATATCCAGGAGGCAAAAACATTCTAATGAGGCTAAAAGTCAGAAAGAAATAATTCCAGATGGATTTCCCTAATGAATGTTTGATTGAATACTCGATAAAACCAAATAATTATCCACACAATAACCTCAAGGTATGCATTATCTTATTTGGAATACATATATGTAATACCAAACAAGCCACCACAAGGCATGTGGCGGAGGATGTTATGTCACCAGCCATCCATTGACAATTCTATTCTTGACACTTATTAGTTTTATCGTGCATGCATACCTGTAATAATTCGAGGAAAAAACGGCCTTTTAAATCTATCCGTTCTTCTATTAATCTGCCAGATTTTATGTGCATGATCTGATGTACCATAGTATGACGGGGCCTGTAATATGTCCGCCATATACTCAGATAAGTAACCTGCCTCAAAACTTCGCAGTAAATTAACCTGTATTTCAACCTAATATCGTATTTCTTCTAATAACGCTTCCATCGTATTTCTTCTAATAGTGTCGTGACATTTCTACATTGTTCTAAAACTTTTCACTAACCTAACTGTTCTACGTTACGTTCAATGTAGTTCCTAAATTAAGCCTACCTCGCGAAGATATCATATACCCTGCAGCATACTCCATGCTGGCCGTGCATAGAGTATGGCTCAGGCTCGTTGAAGTAGTTTAGTACTAACTGCAACCAGAGGAAATGATGTAGTTGATCTATTACAACAAATTCATCTGAATACGTCACTTGAAGGACTTAGTAGACAGAATAGTGCTATTTAAAATAATTTAATTAGTAAGAAAAATCAGAAAACCAAAGGTATAATTTACTTGCCTGACCGGGCCGCTTACGAAAGATTAAGGCGCTAGCAACAGCAGTCTAATGGCTCATTTCAGGAACATAGTAGCACCAGACACGGTGATAGTTTGTGGAGTGCTTTTCTCCACGTCACATAGGCTGCAATAGAAAAACACATTCCAAGTAAATTTGGAAGTTACAGGAGGGAATCTAGATGGTACAACGTAGAAGTACGTAAAGCATTAAAATACCAAAGAGATTACCGCAGGACGGAGCTAACAATAAGTAGAATGAAATAATACATAACTATAAAACAGCTGAAGCGCTAGCAAAGAAAATATATTGCCATGCGTTAATAGACTTTAAAAATAAAAGATTAGGTGAATATTTAGACAATAACTCTGAAGCATCTAGTTCATATAGTATGTACTGGAGGTATAGGGAAATAGGTCGGAAATACCAGCCCTAAATTCCAATGAACTAAAGCTTACTACCACCAGTTTAGAAAAAGCTAATACATAAAATGACTTTTTTTTAGCGTTTTTAATAACATCAGGGCATGTTTAAAGGAGTTAGCATTAGAAATATATGAATAGTGGTATATATTCAACTGATCTTTGGATAAAAAACAGATTGATGACGACGATATTTCATTCCTTTGCCAACAGTGATCAAACTCGTAGCACTATTTCGGAACTCTTTTAAGATCTGCTCTCGGCTCATGGGAATATTGGCCATCGCATGTGAAAAATGTAAGAAGGCTTTTGATGAGGTGCCTAATGAGATGTAAAATACAAAATTACAATTTGAGATAATTACTTAAGTTAAATGCTGGAGGAGAAATGTTTTAAATAGACGGAGACAACGGTTCATCATTGATGGTTCGGTTATTAATACTATTGAGGTAACTTCGACTGTCCCCCTGGGAAGCATCATATGCCCGCTTTCATTCATATTATACATGTTTTAGTGTCCTCTGCATGTCTGGTGTGGATGCATCCCCTCCTACACGCCTCCCCGGTGGCTTGCATGGTATTTAGTAGATGTAGATAGGTAATGAGCCCGAATATTTTTGCACGGAAAATTGACATACGCAGGAGAAGCCTGAGAAGCCCTGTTCCTTCTCCTGTCGGAGAAGGAACAGGGCTTCTCAGGTCGTTATCCAACGAAATCCCTCCAACAAAAAGAATAGGGAAGGTATGATAATAGAATTCTGGAATGTGAGAACATTATTGAAGGCAGTTAAATTAGAAGGCATAAAGAAGGTAATACAAGGAAATGTTACAGTTATACTGGGAATATGTGAAACTAGATGGAGAGGAAATGGAGAATTCAGTAGTGATGCTTTTAAAGCAATATATAGCGGGGGTGAGAATATAGGAAAAATTGGATAGCGCTAATTCTAAATTCAAAGTGGGACACAAATATCTAGTTCATGTACGGTAAATGATAGACTAATGATGATTAAAATTAAAAGCAAACCCACTGAATTGGTGATTATACCAATATACTTCCCAAAATCATGTTCAGAAGATGATGAGATTGTAAGAATGTGTGAGGTTATTGATGAGTTGATTAGGATGACAAAAGACAAAGACAACATAATTATAATGGGAGATTTTGATGCTGTTGTGGGATCCCTCTTTGACATGAAAACCACAGGGAAATTCGGTCTAGGAAACTTCAACGATAGAGGAGAACGCCTGCTTAAATTCTGCGATCAACACAGTATGGTCATCACAAATACAATGGTTGAAGTACCTTTGAGAAGGTAAACTTGAAATGTACCGGGTATCAGACTGATTACATCATTGTTAAATAGTAGTTCAGGAATAAAATAAAATTTAGCCACAGTTACTAAGGTCCAGGTGTTGACAGTGATCATAACATGACAGCATATAGCTCTGATGAAGTGCATCTTAAAGCTCAGAAAAATCAGAAGAGCAGTTAAGAATAAACGGCAACTGGAAAAACTGAAGAAGGAAAAAACAAGGAGGAAGTTTGAGGAGAAGTCAAATGAAATAGCTGAGAAATGGGAAGAAAGGGTAAAGTGGAATGAAATGAAACAAGGAATAGTAGAAGTGGTGGAAAAAGTCCTGGGTAGGAAGAAACTTGAAGCTCGGAAACCTTTGAGAACAGAGAAAATTTTAAAACTAATTGGAAAGAGAAATAAACTAAGAGCAAAGAAGGATATAGAAGAATACAGGAGAGTAACAAATAAGATAACAAAAAATGTTGTGAAGAAAAGGAGGTTGGAAAAAACTATGGGTGAAGGAAATATAAGAACATATCCAAGCAGGAAAACAAGATCTAGCTTATCGGAAAATCAAAGCTCTACATAATCAAACGAGAATAAGGCCAACAGTGTTTAATAATAAAGTGGGGGGTTTGATAGTAGATAATGAAGAAGTATGTGAACGATGGGAAGAATCCATGGAGAAGCTATACAATTACGAAGATATAGCTATAAGATAAATTAATATTGAAAGCAGAGAAAGAGAAGGAACAGAAAGTGAACCCTCAATCAGGAAGACGGAATTTAAGATTACCCTCCAAAAGCTAAATGCTGGAAAAACTACGAGTGTGGATAATGAACCGGCTGAGATATTAAAAAACCTTGGAAATGAAAGAATCTTTAAAGTAGTGCATGAATGTTCTGAAAATGAGGAAATTCCTGAAGAATTCGTTAAAAGCAAAACTATTATGATACCAAAAGGTGGAAAAGAAATTAAATGCATGAAGTACAAAGAAGTTACTATTCTTTCACATGCTTCCAAGGTACTTTGACATAAAATACGGAACATACGATAACCTCCTCATTCGACTCAAATTTCTGCCCAGCGAGTGCCTTTTTCAAGTTTGGAAACAAAAAAAAAGTCGCACGGGGCCAAATCTGGAGAATACGGTGCGTGGGGCAGCAATTCGTAGCCCAATTCGACCAATTTGGCCGTGGCGAAGGTGGAGGTGTGAGTCGGTGCGTTGTCATGGTGGAAGAGCACTTTTTTCTTCGCCGAATGGGGCCGTTTTTTCTGCAATTCGGCGTCAAATCGGCCCAATAATGCGGCATAGTAGAGCCCTGTGATCGTTTTGCCATTCTCTAGGTAGTCGAAAAAGGGCACACCTTGTGAATTCCAGAAAACGGTGGCCATCACCTTTCCGTCCGATAGGACAGTCTTCACCTTCTTCGGAACACGTTCGCCAGGTGAAGTTCAATGTTTCGACTGTTCCTTGGTCTCTGGTGTGTACCAATGGATCCATGTTTTGTCGACGGTCACGAAACGACGCAGAAACTCCTTTGGATTGCGCTTAAACAGCGTCAAACACTGCTTTGAAGTGGTCTCACGGTTGCGCTTGTTGTCCGGAGTGAGCAAACGCGGCACCCATCGTGCCGACAGCTTTCTCATGCCCAAAATTTCATGCAGGATATGACCCAAACGGTCTTTTGAGATGCCTACAGTCTCAGCCATCTCGCGTATCTCCAATCGGCGGTCTATCAGTACGAGATCGTGGATTTTTTTCACGTTATCCTCCGTGGTAGCCGTTTTCGGGGCACCTGGGCGTGGCTCATCAAAAACCGACTTGAGACCACGTTCAAACTCGTTAAACCAATTTTTGACGGTCGCTATCGAAGGAGAAGAGTCACCCAAGCGCTCTTTGATTTCGCTGCGCGATTTCCCTTCCAAAAACAAGAATCGAATTACCGACCGACATTGCTCTTTTTCAATTTTCCTAGAATCCGCGGACACACCTGCTTCCACACGTGGTCAAAACAAAACTACGAGTCCGATTCGGCTGAAATTTCAACAGTAGCCGTCTATAACAATGCCCTACACGATAGTAAACTGTTCTTGCGATAGTGGTACCATCGGGCTGTGAGGCTAAGTACTTATCGGACTGCCCTCGTAATTAAAAAGGAAGCGGAGGATAATGTTGGAGAAGATCGATTTGGCTTTCGGGAAGGTAAAGGAACGAGAGACGCTATACTGGCACTGCGCTTGATCCTAGAGAAAAGGCTAGAAATGAACAGGAAATTTTCCCTTCCCTTCATTGATTTGGAATAGCCTTCGATACTGTAGATTGGTAACTTATGTTTAAAACCATGAGGAGACAAGGAATACTATAAACAATAAAGACAGGAAACATATTTCAGCTCTACCAGAACCAAAGCACTCTTACAGAAGTAAAGAAATGTGAGAAAGAATCAAAGATTAGAAAAGGAGTAAGAAAAGGATGTCCACTTTCGCCATATTTTTTTAGATTATATGTTGAAGAAGCTATAGAGACAATGAAGGAGAAAACAAATGGAAGAGAGGTACACTGCATCGGGTTGGCAGATGATATTGTGACCATGGTGGAATCAGCCAAAGATATGAATAAAATGCTCAAAACCCTGTCCACAGCTTTGGATAAATGGAAAATGAAAATTAATGTGAAGAAAACCAAAGCTATGATAGTTTATAGAAACAGGCCAAAGCCCCCTGTAAATATAATGAACGGGCAAGTCAAACAGTGATAAGCCAAGTAGAAGAGTTTTGCTATCTTGGGAGTATAATTACAAGAAATATCAGATGCAACCTCTGCAGTGAAAAGAAGGATTGCCTTGGCGAAGAAATCATATAAAAACAAAAAAATCCTTTAGGAAACCAAAATTGCATGGGTGCAAAACTTGGAAGCTGTGAAAGAGGGAGAAGGCTCGGTTGAAAGTAATCGAACTATGAGTTTGGAGAAGGATAACAAGAACAAGATGGATGGGCAAGAAAAGCAACATAGGAGTAGTGAGAAAAATTGAGAGAAAAAAGGGATGGAGAAAATGATAATTAAAGTTGTTGGATATGTAATTAGACATTAAAACTTCCTAGAAAATATAATGGAGGAAAAAATAATAGGAAAAAAAGGAAGAAGAAGGCTAAGGAAGAAATTTATGGATGATATAAAAGTTCTATGAGCGTGAAAACCTACAATTAACTGGAAAGAACGGCAATGGAGAGAGACCAAGGCTGAAACGACAAGGCTTCACCTTTTGAAGATGGTGATGCATACAAAATTGTATCGCGTGTCGTTGTTCCATGCAATGTGGAATCGTAAATTCGTGACGCGATCCTCGACAGGGGTCCAGTCTACCAGCGATTCGCACACTGTAACGGACCGCAGACAACTGACGCGCATCACGTCGCGTTCCTGAGACCACCCATTAATTTTCTTTCACAAATCGCTCCGAGAAAAATTCATTCCAAATTCATTCTACTAATTTTTGGGGCAGACCCTGTATGCAACCAATGCTACGAGAAATTGCAAAGAATAACGCAAGGGAAAGCAGCTATACATAAATTAAAGTTTACTATAGTCATCAGAAGTAAACATGAGTGTGAAAATGATAATGCAAAAATTTATGACGAGCCCGAAACCGTATATTTCTCAGGATGTTGGCCAATGGCATCCGAAAATATTAGCATTGATGGATATCATATTTTTTAATGCAATATAAATAAATAAAATTAAAAAAACAATAAAAACTGAATATAATAAATGTATCATATAAATAAATGGATTCCTTACAAAGATTTTGTCGAGATGAAAACATATTTGAAATGAATTATAGAGTCAAGTAGCTCTGATAAAACGAAAGAATTCATGGAAATCGGGATTGAAACATTTGAGGAGGAAGAGCAATTAGGGATACTCGAAAACTGTGTATATGTATAGACTTATACCCAATAAAAAAGCAAGACTCGAATTCACCGGGAAACAAGGGTTTCAGAGGGACACACTTCCTAACTGATTTTGAAAGAAAAACATTTTAATGCCTTACATAGAAGCAAAAGGACAACAAGAAGAAGAATGGCAAATCGAGAGGGCAGCAAGTTGAGAAAAATGGGAAGCGGTAACGGCGTTAAGGTCTCCGTATGAGATGTAGAAAAATATGAATTGTCTTTTGCCCCTGACATTTAGGTATAATTAAGTTCTGAAGTGTTACGCCTGGCACCGTGTCGACTTACAGGTTACCTCCACGTAGATGCGATCGTGAGACTCGTGGAGTCGAGGGAAAGAATCCTTTTGAGCGCGGGAAATCCGACTTTGACGGGTTCATCTGGCTTCCCCGCTCCGTCCCTCGGATAGAGTGCACGAGAGTCCAGGCGGCCATAAAAGGCTAGGGGAAGTGGTGGGAAATCCCCAGGGAAGCGGGTCCCACTTGCACATAAACACGGGGAAAGGATGGGTCAGCCTTTGAACCTGCCTCGGGGTGAGAGGATGGACGAGAGAGACACGCCACCCCTACATCCCCTCATCACCCTAGGGCGGCCAACTTCTGAAGTGTTGACTCCAAGAGGACCGCTCTCCACCATTTTGAAGTTCCAGGAGGGGACGAGTTTCAAGAAAATACTTGCCTATAATTAACCATTTTTTCTTTATTTTCATCATCTCTGCTCTTTCCTCATTTTCATCTTCTCATCAATTATGAGATTTATTTGCGGTCCCTACCTGCTGTGTTCTTTATTTACATCGGTATGACATCCTGTGACTCACTGCTAGGGATTGTATCACGAGGTTGTTGTACACCATTCATGCACTATCCAAAATAATGAATATTTAACTGTTGGTAATCACGGTAAGTTTTGCAATTACGATATTGGAGATGAATTTTCTAGAGTGAAATGCACCAACTTGAGTTTAAAAACTACTGTACACTCGCGGGAAGCAAACAGTAGTAAAAAGTGCAATAAAATATGATTCGGATCGAAAAATGTCCAAGCAAAGCGACTTGGCGTTAAATATTATTTTTTGAGTGCCGCCCTCGGTAGTTCTGAATCGTGGTCGATTGAGGGGAAATGATTTTTGAAATGATATGCTGCACAAGTTTTAATATTTTAAATACAGATAATAAATATAATAAATTGATAAATATTAAATAAAATTTAAAATATCATTACAAAAGAAACCAACTTCTAAATTGTGCAAGATATATTGAATTTACAATTCAGCTATAGCTCCGTGAGTGATTACAAATCTAGTTTATCTGAGGATCTATACATGGCTCTAAGTTTATAATAACATCACTTTATACGAGCAAATCTGGCTTCTCTTCTTCTCATTTGCTGTCATTTTTCCATTCACGAACCGACTCCTTGAGGATCCCCTTAAAATAAGCAGCATATTCAAAGATTTAATTTGTGCAGGATTGCATCTCTCTTTTACCTTCTCTTCACTTTTCCCAAAATACTCTCTTGATAAACCGTAATTATATGCTAGAGTTTCCACGCATTTACCGTTTATGATTTCTCAGAGATAGTGAGTAAGAATTGCGCCTGTGTATTTAATTTATCCTATATTTAAATTACTGAAAAATTAGGCACTCGCGGGAGAGCTTTTCCCTTCCATCCATATCTGTCTGTCCATTTCCATCACCACGCATTTCTTTAAGTTAAATCCAATTCTCCAAGTGTCGCAACAGATCTCCATTGCATATAGGATATCAGCCAATCCTAATTACGATCCTATAATTTCTTCACGTCTACTTTATATCTTCTCTTTGGCATACGGTCATTCATTCCTCCAAGAATCTGGCCCAAGTTGCTGCTTTTCGTTCCGTTCACTTTCCTTATCTCTCTCTCGACGACTGCCCTCCTCGGGTCATACGTGCCTCTCAACATTTGTCCGATAAAGTTCTCCCTTCTTCCTTTCATATTTTTCGTTAGGTTTTTTTCCAGGATCTTTTTTCGCTGAATCTCTTCTTAAGTTGTTTTATTAGTCCATCTGATCTTCGGCATCTCCTGTTGCATCTTTTCCCACAAGAATTACTTTGGAAATATAACACCCCAACACGATTTTCTTCGCTACCCTTCTGTTGAGTGAGTTCTTCTCTCAAGTGGAAAGAAGCATCGACTAAAGACGGCTCGAACCCTTGCTTATCCCTATTTCTACAAGAAACAGCTCAACGGTGCACTTGATATCACAGAAAGTTTCTTTGTGAATTTCTGCAATGCATAATTCATGTTCTATGATAACCAAGTGATGAAATTCTTCAGAGCATGAAAACAGTGAACTGGACGGAAAGAAATACAAGCGGAGTGCTGGGGGCGTTAGGAGAGGATAGAGAATTGTTGGAAAAAAGTCTAAGAAAGCAGTAAAAGTGGGTGGATGGCAATTGAAGTGGCCGTGGAATGTTGAGGAATACGTTATAGAGGAGAGAATGTTAAGTAAGCGAGGTGGAGGGAGCAAAAGATATTAGGCATTTTGCTCAAAATAAGGAAGGTACTATGCGAAATTGAAGTATGGCTTATTTTAATGAAGGCATGTTTACAGTATTTAGTTTCATTCTGGACGAGAGTCAGATGCGCAGCAGGTCCTTAGTTTCTTCGCACGTTATTCTTTCATTTAGGGAGGAATGGGGAGCTTAAAAAACCCTCATCTCATAGTGCACACACGTATTCCGGTGTCAACATCTAAGGAAAATGTTTAAAAAATATCAGATTTTTAAAGGAATATACGGTCTAAGAATAAATCAAAAGACGACGAAAGAGTAACGAGGGGATGAAGTGCTGGCTGCTTTAGATACGCATGGCAAAGAAAATTTGGAAGGTATAAATATCTATAAAGTATGGTAGCGACGTAAGACCGTAGATTCCAAAGCAAAGTGAAAGTAGGAATAGAATTAGTTAGGGAAACCCTTATTAAAAAAGGAAAAATAATAACATCGAAAACTTTCCGAGAAAAAGGAGGGTGAGGTGATCTCGAGTGTTTTCTCATAAATTTGTTCCCTTCTTTAGGAAATATGGGAAGATGAAAGCCTTGGGGGTTCATTTTGATTTAAGGCAACAAACGGATGGATAAAGTAAAGAATAAGGAAGTAATGACTGATTGATAATATTAATTTAAAAATAGTAAAATGATAGGTAACGCCGGCCACGAAATAACTAAGAAGATGTGTTAGCTATTGGCTGTGAATGTGAGGTTATTTTAATTCCTATAGCCAATAATAAGAAACTTAGAAAGCTCCAACAACGTTATTTCGACCGGCTGGTGATCGAAATAACGTTATTGGGGCTTTCTAAGTTTCCTAATATTGACTATAGGAAGTAGCCTAACTCCTTATGAAGGAACCGTATTAAGTAAGTTACCGGCAGATATGACAGTGGGATATAAAATATATGGAGGAGAGTGACGAGAGAAAGGGAAATGGTTTAAAAATTTCACCTTGAGAATGAAGAAGAACATGGAGAGAAGTGCAGGGAATAGTTGAAGGAAAAAGCAAGCACTGTAGGCACAAGAAAGATTGCTTATGATGGTGATATCACGGTAAGACGATCGGCACGCCGGGCAAAAAGGGAGGGGAGACTCAAATAGGAAGTCGGAATTATTTTCAGACTCCGGGATTCCCTCAGCGAATCCGGGAGAGTTGGCAATCCTATACCACCCCCGCCACTGGGATTTTCATTTCATCCACCCTCCGCTGCCCCCTTTCTCCACCCCCGTCCCCCGAGCACAGTTCCTCACTCCAGGCCACCGCGAGGCACCATAAACCACCGCCCGGCTTTCAATTTCCCTCTTCCCCGCTTCCCTTCCTCCCCCGCCCCCAACCATTCCCACCCCCGCCGCGCGTCGCCCTCGTGAAATATGAAGTGGGACCTGGTAGAGAGAGAGAGAGAGAAAGGGGGAGGGTGGGAGTTGGTGGGGGGGGGGAGGCTTTGTCTTTGTGGCAAAAGAGGAAATGCGAGTGGGATGCACCCACGGGGAGGAGTTTTAGGCCGATAGAGGTCGGAATCAGTGGAATG
Organism: Hetaerina titia; assembly: GCA_037158775.1. Taxonomy (NCBI): domain Eukaryota; kingdom Metazoa; phylum Arthropoda; class Insecta; order Odonata; family Calopterygidae; genus Hetaerina; species Hetaerina titia. The sequence goes on along the minus strand of CM073770.1, from coordinate 22,083,258 downwards.
GAGGAGCGGAGGATTGAGAGAGAGAGAGGACGAAGACTGGCAGAGAAAAAGGGTTTACTGGAGTAAAAAATATCGGAAACAAAATCTTCCGGAGGAGAAATATGCCCGCAGCAGGAACGCGGCATTGAGTTTTAGTCAGCACCCAACTGAATTAAATCTGAGAAAAACATAAAAGACCGATGCAAAATGGTCCCGGTTCGTCGGATCGGGTGACTGATTCACTCTTGACTCCCTGACAGAATTCATCAGGTTTGAAGACTGATCACTGCTTTGTTATTCATTTTTCTAATAGCGCTTCAGCATCCAAATTTTCACTTTGTGTGTCATCTTCATATCTTGACTTCACGAAGAATCAAAGTAGCTGCACATCACAATTACAATGACAATTTTATATCACAATTTTTTCTCTTTTGAATGTGTAAATGACTTTTGAGAGAAAAATTATCCCGTATATCACTAAAGGAATGGATTATTCTTTAACTGTCTGATTCACCGTGGGAAATGATTAAGTCGCTTTTTTTGCGAAAATAATTTTGTAATAAAAAAACAGGATTTCTAGTAAGGAATTTATACCTTGGTAAGAGATCATACAACTATTTAGCATCTAACACGCTCAACTATTTCAGATTCTTGGTAAAAAAACGAATGCCTTATTAGCTATACTTTGCCATGGAGAACACTACGCGCTGCACTGAAGAACATTACGCGCCGCACTAAAGAACAAAGGAATACAAACTAGTTTCAGAGCTTAGAACCATGTTGGGTTATTTGCTTCATAGACTTTGATTTCACGAATATGGTGTAAATTTTCACTGTCTAAAAAGTTGCGATGAGGAAAAATACACGTTATTTCAAATGGAATTTTGGTTTCCGCGTTTTTATGCAGTTTTCTTTCATTACAAGTAATTTAAGTTGAAAAAAATTAACTGCAGTGCCTAATACTTTCACAGCCACTGAGCTTGCCTCAGCGATGCCGGACAAACCGAACATTTAGTAATCTGGCTGCTAGGATAACTTATGAACAAAATGATAAGCGATGGCGCTTTATTTTTTTATTAGATTTTGACTCAAACTAACTCCACGGCAACCGTTTCAGTGCGCTTTCATACACAATTTGAAGGGCGCTTGGAGAAAAACAAATTAAAAAATGAAAACTACTACGGGAGAATACTAAGTGGAAAAATACGAGCGTGGTTGAAAGTAACGTTTCGAAATTAAATATGAATCTGGTGACAAAACAGAGGCTTTTTTATCATTAGAAAAATCTATTATATATATTTGAAAGACACATTCTTTAAATATTTTTCACTGTCTCCATTCAAAATGAGGACTTTATCAAAACGATACACGAGCTTTAAAATTCCATCTCTGAACCATCTACAGCCTGTCGCAAGGCTAGACTGATCACTGCCGTCCTAGTCGTAAAAATGGATGCTCTGGGCATTTTTATACTGAGTGCACCGCTTCCTCATTCCATATACACTCATTATTCCGTCTCCTTACATTTGACAAAGTTGCCTATGAATTTCAATTGGCATGTGGTTTTTTTTGCAACGTGTAAGAATCACAGGCTGCAAATTATGATAGCTGGATTCGTACTGAGTGTAGGGACGTTTAAACACCAAGGTTCTAGCCCTACCCAACGCCACGCTAGGCCGAAACGTAAGTTACTTTCTTGCAGATCTCGTAAATATGACAAGACCAAGGATTTTCTGAAAGGTGTACGTGAGAGAATACCTGCCTCAGAATTCTCCATCGTGGTGCTATCGATTCAGGGCCGGCGGGAACGGGAATTGCGTGCATCAAAAGGCTTATGGAGTTTATCTTTGGTGAAGAAAACAATCGCTGTCAAATGAGGAGTTGGATGGATGGCATCGTCGAAGATCAATGCGATGTTTTAAATTTACTCCGGCGGAAGCGTTTGCATTATACCGTCTTCTTCGAACAAAAGGTTTCAAAAGATTGCATGGCAAAATTTCCACAGGGATTGCAGCATGATTGCCGAAGTCTTAAGAAATGAAAAGACCGCCATTTGCTGTCAAATGACTCCTCAATTCGTAATTTAAAGACGACACAAATTATAGAAATAAATTATGTTCAGGATTTTAATATGAATACAAGTTTGGATGGTATCGGAAACAACTTTTTCCTGAAGGAACTGTACGTCGCTGTGTTCTCGCACCGCGCAGGCTTGGTGCAGTCTTTCTACACGCGCCAATCGCCTGCGAGCGTTCGTTCTGGCTAGATAGTGTTTGTAGTGGACTCTTTTCGAGTCTACAGGATCTCAATCAGGGACTCCCAGGATCACAGGGTCTCTTCAGGAAGTCTTACTTCAGCATGCATACAAACTTGCAAGTTATTTGATATTTTGAACGAATATTTTTCTCTTTTCCCTTCTTCTCCAATATCCATATCACTCACCTTTCCCACCTGGTGCTTGCGCCTCCTGCCACACACCATTTTGATTGATCGCGGGGAATATATGCCGACGCCGATGAAGATTTAGAGCGCAACCTTTATCTCTTGTACTGGTTTCGTTAACTGGAGGCCATTCTTAGCAACACTCTACGCTCCGTCGCTTAGTTCCACTCTTTGCTGATTTCTTTCCCCCAAACATGGAATTGCCTGCGTTTCTACGTTGCGAACAACATTTAAGGTGCAAATTGGTACGTTGCACCCCAAACCCCATTGCAGTATTATCAGATAATTGGATTCAACTCCACCGAAAACTTTGCCAAAAAAATGGAAGTGAGTGGGAGAGATCTGCTTCAAAACCAGCTACGAAAATCCAGTTCGACGCGTCGTAAATCAATTGAAACCCAATATCCTCCGAGCCTAGTCGACTCTTCGTAGACATCCTGATGTTTTTTTACCCCGCGAGAGAAACCGGGCGGTTTATTTTTTGTATTCCATAAGTTTTGTCATAGATGACACTAAACGTAAAAACTTCACGATAAATTGGGCGGGCATTCAGTCAGATAAAATGGATCATCACAAACAAACCAGCTGAAATGAATGTCTCACGTAGCTGCTCCTCTTTCCCAGCTCCCACGGGACCAACTTTCTTTCTTCCCCTCTCCCCACCCACCTTCACCCCCTCTCCCGGTCACCGAACGTTCCCTTCCACGCCCGCCCTCCACGGTCGCTACCTCTTCCCCGCCTCGTCCTCTTCGGCTTTTCCGCAAAAGTCAGAGCAGAAGGGAGGCGGGAGGGCCCCCGAGAGCCTCCGCTCACCCCCCTCGGTGATAAAATAACATGCCCATCGGACGACAGGGGCGAGAGAAAGTGCCGGGCGCATTTAAAGGAAGATGAAACGGAAACATGAAAACAGCCTCGCATGAAGAAACCATCCCGCTAAAACTGAAGGTGGCTTGTGGCGTTTTTGCATGGGAAATATATGTGCCACGCGCGTTTAACGGGTGGTCCCATTTATAAACAACTCCCGGAAAATTGCATCTCACCACCACCCGACGCCTCGGAGACCCATCCCCCCACCTCCCGCCCGCCCAAGCTCACTTTCGGCTGGCCAATGTCAACAAAGTGACTGGCAGGGGTCGTATCCCTTGTTCATATTCGTCCGCTGCCGGACGAGAGAGATAAAGGCTCGGCGGCGGTCAAGGGAATGGTAAAAGGGGTTGCCGTAATGGGAAGGCTCTACAGGGTTCCTCTTTACTTTGAGGCAGCTTTTTCGTGAATGCCTCTGACAGTATATTGACTTTACGGGAAAAATGGGACGGTGTGCGTGTACGTATTCACCCTCTCCGTCCCTAATTTCTCCACGACAGGGAAAACTCCCAGCCAACGGCCTTCTACACCTCGGAATATCATCGTAGGCAATTCTATTTCAAAGCTATTTTAAGCAAGGGTGCATTCATCATTTTATTGGGGTAGAAATTATAGTTATTATTTCCCTGGGACCGTTTTTTCGCATTTCAAGGCTAAGCTTTCCGGGAAAGTTTTCGAGAGATCATCCCACAGAACTTAAGCATTTCCTCTTTCATCCGTGGTACTTTTAAGAAGGGTCGTTTTTTCCTAGGTACTTTTGATAAGCTATGTGCCATGGATGAGATACAAGGTTTTCGCGTAACTGGATCTCTTGTTAGAATAATTCCTGCTCGGTGTCACCATTATTACATTAAATCCGTTTGGGTGTTGTATTTCACATTTAATCGTCAAGCACAAATGGAAAATGGAGATTAATTATCATTTCTGCCTAAAAAATACAATTTCAAGGCATAAAAGAAAGATTAAATCCAACGAAAGTAATCTACTCGGTCAAAAAAGGCCAACTACCCCGGGAAACATTTGTTCTCGCATGAAGTAAGCAGACAATATAGAAATTTTCGTTGAAAAGTTTACGTTGCTTGTTTTTTATCTCTTTTAAACTCTGGTGAAAAATTATTTGCTATATTTATCATTTATTACTTAAAATTTTCAGATTATTAGATTTGATGATTATTAGTGAAAAGTTGTTACAAACAAGGTTAGAGTGTCACGACAATATTTGAAGAATTACGATGGGAGCCACTGATTGACTGTACGTTTAAATACATGTTAACTTTATGGCGTAAATTTGTTGCTTATCTGAGGATGTTAAACGCATACTATAGGCTCCGAGCTACTATGGTAGATCAGATTACACCCGTAAAATCAGAGAAATAGGTAGTAAAATGGATAGATTTAAACTGTTGTTTCTTTCCTCGTACCACTAGAGATCAAAATAGACATGACAGCAAACACGTAGGATATAATTAGTATTGATATTTATATTTTGCTGATATCCTACGTGCTATTTTTCATTCAATAGACCCATATCTTTAATAGTTCTACAGCATGATTTGAATAAACGTATCCTGTTGTAGAATATTCTTTCATGTAAGTTCTTTCTTTCGTGTGCCTAACTTTATTCCAGTGCAAGGTCAAACTAATATACATGTATAGTATTTGTGTAGAGGTGACATGATTGAGATTGTGCATGGTCTGTCACTTAATACCACCCACAATACGCTCTGGAGTTGCAGGTAAACGTATAAGTTAGGATATATCGGAAATAAGAAGTGCGAAGTCCAACTCTTGCTGCCTGTGATGTCTAAACTGTCATTGTATGTAAATAAATGTAACTAAACTGTAACTGTCATTGTATGAGGAACAGTAAGGCCGATATGGATACAGTTTGTATATTGCGAGTTTGGTGCTTGGTGGTGCGAGGAATTAACTTTGAACATAGGATCACTAATGATATGACGTATCAAAATGTAGAGTGGTTTATAAAAAAAGGAGTTTGTGTGTCATTGATAACGGGTGCTTTCAAAGAGCTCTTACCTGATTTACGATCGGGCACCGAAATTCTGCCATAAATTAGTCGTAGCTGTAGTCACAGTATTTCATTCTTAACGTGAGAGGTGGTTCATGAATCACAAAAAATGAATGGGAATATGATATCAAGGAAAATTACAATGTTTTCTGAGAACAATTTCTGTTTTTAGGGTATTACATGGAGCCATGTTAATCGTTTATTTCGCATTTATATTTACCAAAGAAGACACATGGCTAGGCCTGGTGAGTAATGTGGGCGAGGAAGCACAGCGGTAAAGACGAATGGGTCGGCGTGTTGTCGTGGTGGAGAAACCACTCGTCGCTCCTCCAATGTTAGGGCCGTTTTTTCCTGTTTCTCTCTCTTAGACGTTTCATAACCCCATGTTATACTCCATATTGGCTATATCGCCTTTCGGTTGATATTCCTAATACACAGCCCATTTTGCATCGAAAGAAACAATCAAAATCACCTTGACATTCGAGCGAACACGACGAACTTTTTTAGGGCGGTGGGATGTTTCACCAATCGCCGTTGTGAAGATTGCACTTTTTTTCGACGTCATATCCACAAACGCACGACTCATCACCTGTTGTAATCCTGGACAGAAAGGTTTAATCCTCTTCAGCTCGATCCAACAGTTCCCGACAGACCTGAACTCGGTGTTGTTTCTGGTCTGCTGTCATTAGGTGAGGACTGGTGGCGACTCGATGTATCCTCAATTTTTCAGTCAGGCTTTCATAATACGAACTAATCGAGATTCCGCACTCTTTTGAAAGTTTTCAGAGATTCAAACGTCGATTTTATCAAACGAGATCGTTTACTTCCTCAATATGGGGGGCCATTAGTCGAACAATCGTCCACTGATTACCTCCTTTTTTGAATCGACTAACCCACTCATAACACGCGGTACGTTTAATAGCATCCTCACCACAAGCATTATAATCAAATCCTAAGTTTTCGTGAAGATTTTGCAGAGTTTCACATGGAATTTCACAGAACAACGCTGCTCCTTCAAAGAGCTCATTTCTGCGGATCTGAAATTTCATCGCACTTCACATCAACCGCTGTAACTAATCAGTAAAACAAGATATTATCAAATTGGTTGAAAGTGGTTACTTAGGTAGTTTTTACAAACACAGCGCTTCCTAGTGGATCAAAAAATAACCAAAATTGAGGCGCGCTATAAAAAATTTGGGTAACCCTTTGAGCAGACTTAGCAGTCTAACGTCAATTGACTCCGCCCTCTGCCGAACGGAGCAACAGTATGGCATGGGGGGAGAGGAATGAGCCCTAGATATGCAATTGTAAAGGCCTAAATCGTACCATTGGGGCAAGAGAAGAGAGAATGGTTTGTGCGTGTGGTGTGTTGATTTGATGAGCCTTTTCACAATATACGATTGGGAAAAACTTATGAAAATCCAAGAAGAAAACGTCTTGAACTAAAGAGAGAGAAGACTGATTGGAAATTTCTATTAAAACCAGGAGGTGTGTGTTAGAATTGATGAAAAGAGAATGAGTTGGTTCGATATTGGGGGGGAGGGGGAGTGAGGCTGGAGCCCCCACTCTCTTTTCCCTTTCAGAATGTGTTGGAGAGAAGATACAGGAATGTCAGCTGGAGGAAGAAGGATTGTATGCATCAGGTTGTTGATCACAGGATCTTTTTTGCCGAGGAAGAAGAACAATTAAATGGGATGTTGCAACATTTTACTGACACGAAGGAGGAGTATGATTTGATGATAATTAGGAGTTTATTTTTTATTAGGTAATCTACCGGTTAAGGTAGGTTTTTGGATGGACACAACTATCAAATGAACATTTTGTGACTCCCCACCTAGCAAACTAATCTATATCAGGTCCCTCTTCATCTCGGTGTACTTCTTTCCTCCCTTCATCCCGTCCAACATCCCTATCCTGTTCCTACCCTTACCTCGCTTGCCCAACATTCTCCCCTCTATTACCCTCTTCAACATTCCACTACCGCTCAATACGCCTTTCATCCATTTTTCCTGCCTCCATAGGATTTCTCTCAACAAACCCCTCTCCTCACCCACCATTTCCAGTACTTCCTCATTTGTTTTCCTTTCGGTCCATTTCACCTTCTCCATTCTTCTCCACACCCACATTTCAAAAGCCTCCAATCTACGTCTATCCTCCTGCTTCAGCGACCACGTTTCCGCGCCGTACATAGCTACGCTCCATATCAGAGTTTTTACGAGTCTTGTCTTAACATCCCTACTCAACGTCCCCGTCATCAACTCCCTCCTCCTTGAAAAAGCCTCCTTGCCTAGCGCAATTCTTCTCCTTACGTCCCTACCACTTTGACCGTATTGGTCCAAAACACTTCCGAGATATGTAAACTGCTCTACCTGCTCTATTCTTTCCCCGCCTATTTTAATATTTAGCTTAGCCTTTTTCTTTCTGGAAAATCGCATAACCTTTGTTTTATTAATATTGATTCTCATCCCATATTTATCGCACTGAACCTCCAATTCACTCAACAATGCTTGCAACCCCTTGGCTGACTGAGCAACTAATGCTTGGTCATCAGCAAACCTAACCGATTTTACGAGTTCCCCTCCGACTTTCATTCCTACCTCCAGTTCTTCCCATGCCTCTTTAATCATTTCCTCTACATATACGTTGAACAGTACCGGTGACAATGGGCAACCCTGCCTTACACCTCTTCCTAACACTGCCCATCCGGACTCTCCGTTCCCCACTCGCACCTGAGCAGTCTGAGACATGTACAGGTTGCGGATCAGTCTCCTGTCCCTCCAATCCATTCCTATTTTCTGCAATACACGCATTAATTTTTCCCAATTCACTCTATCAAACGCTTTTTCGAAATCTACAAAACAGGCAAAAACGTCCTGATTGTATTCTATATTCCTCTCGATTAGTGATCTCATTACTGCAATGGCATCACGCGTACCTCTTCCTTTCCTGAACCCAAACTGATCATCCCCTAAGTAATCATTTGCCTTACTCTCTATCCTTTTGTTGATGATCCTGAGAAAAACTTTAGCTGCGTGGGATATCAAACTTATTGTTCTGTAATCCTCACATGACGAAGCCTTTGCCTTTTTTGGAATAGGAACTAACACCGATCTCACAAAATCTTCCGGCCAGATTCCTTCCTCATAGATACTACGAATCAGTCCATATATGGCCTTTTTCCCACCTTTCCCTAACCATTTCAACATTTCTACAGGAATATTGTCCACCCCCACAGCCTTATTTGCTTTCATCTCCTTTAATGCCCTTTCTATTTCATCGTCGAGTATGCCTGGACCTAAGCTATCTTCTTCTACGTCATGTTCCTTTTCTATGTCTAACCTTGTCGGCCTAAGTTCTTTACCATACAGTGTTTCTATATATTCCTTCCATCTCTCTTGGATTTTTCCTGGTTCAACTATTATCTTACCCCATTTATCTTTAACTGTTAGCACAGCTCTTGCCTTCTTACTTCCGGATAATAACTTAACCTTGCTGTATAGAGCACCAATTTCACCCTTCTTCTGTAAACTTTCCATATCCTCGCATTGCGTTTTCCACCATTCTTCTTTTGCTTTATTTGTGGCCCTTCTCAATTTATTGTTTAACTCTTTGTACTTCATTTTGCCTAACTCTGTGTTTACATTTTTCCATCTCCTTCTTTCATCCATCTTCGCAATCATCTCATCCGTTACCCATGGTTTCCTTATCCTTTTCCCGTTAACGGTTCCTATAGTGTCTTTAGCGGCTTTCAATATCCCTTTCTTGATACATTCCCATTTTTCTTCGATAGCACTCAGTTCTTTACCGTCGTCCATCATTTTCTCTACAGCCTCCTGATACTCCTTCCTCGTTAATTCATTTACTGCTTCTAAATTCCATTTTTTAACCCGCCGCCCTTGCCTTATCTTCTTGAAACGAACATTACATTTCATAACAACTAGATTATGGTCAGAGTCCGCATCCGCTCCTGGGAAACTGTGCGAATTTATCACACTGTTCCTAAACCTGTGCCTAACCATAATATAATCTAACTGATACCTTTCTGAGTCACCTGGCATTTTCCATGTATACCTACGCCTTTTGTGGTGTCTAAACCATGTGTTAGTGATGACTAACCCCTGTCTCCTGCAGAATTCAATTGCTTTCTCCCCGCGTTCATTCCTCGTGCCTAACCCATAGTCCCCCACCTCACCACCATCTCTTCCTTCGCCTACCGTCGCATTCCAATCCCCCATCACTATCAAATGTTTCCCTGCAGGAACCCTCGCGATGATATCCTCTAACTCATCATACATCCTATCGACTTCTTCCTCCTTGTGGTTGCTCGGTGGCATGTATACCTGAATAATGACCAAGTTCGTCGGCTCTGCTTTAATCTCTACGAGTAAAATTCTATCTGTCGCTTGCTCTATGTTGACTACGCTTCTTCCTACCCCTTTATTTAAAATTACGGCAACCCCTCGTTGGCTCTCATCCCCGCCGCTGTATATTACTCTATAATTGTCACTCCAGTAATCCCCGCTATCCTTCCATCTCACCTCGCAGAGGCCTAAAACATCTATGTTACCTCTTTCCATCTCTCGCTTAATATTTTCTAATTTGCCTCTCCTCAACATTGTCCTGACGTTCCAGGTTCCTATTCTAACTACTTTCGCCTTCTTCTGAGTCTTCTGTCCTGCTGAAGTTATTTCTTCCCTGCAAGGGTTTCGTGGGATGACGACCGCGGAAGCCTTGCCTCTCCCGCTGCCGGGCACGACACACGGCCTCTTGGGCCGTGTCCCGTAGTTGCCAGGACTCATATTATCTATAGTGCCCATCATAATATTCTTGGGAATCATAATTGAGGTGGTTTCCCGTTGCCTTCCTCAATAGTGTTTTTAACGTGACACCATCACTTAATGGCCGCCCCACTGGGGTCAGACGCCATTGCAGCCGCCTCACTGAGGAACAGACGCTGCGTGGACTACCTTTCGTCTGGCTCCTAACCTTCGACCTATCTGGCATGGGTGACCCTTCCAGGAGTAATTATTATTACTCCCGCCAGCACAGCTCTAGGGGTCATCGGAACACACAAGCCCTTCCACCACGACAAGGTTGTAGTCCATGGGAGGGATAATTAGGAGTAAGACCAATATAATGAATGTTGGTGGAAATAAGGAAATAAATAATGTCCATCCAAAACAAAAGAAGGGGTAGGCTCACCAAAGAAATATGTTTGCATCATGACAATGCGCGTCCTACATGAGTCACATCAAACGACCATCAATCTCTACTCCTCAATGAATTCGGCTTGGATATCATCAACCACCCTCCTCACAGCCTGGACGTAGCCCCTAGCGACAATCACTTGTTTCCCGCTCTCAACAACACCTTGGGGGACAGAAATTCAAGTCAGACGAGGAAGAAGTGCAAGAAGCAGTCGTCAGTTGGCTTCGCGACGCGGCGGGAGAAAGGTACGACGCCGGTATTAAAAAGCTGGTTACAAGGATGTCAAAAGTGATTGATCGTTAAGACGAATATGTAGAAAAATAGTTAAATGCTCAACCTTTCTAATGATGCAGGCAAATTTCAGAATAAACTTGATTGTCCATGAAAAAAAATAGGAGACCTTACTTTTCAATACGCTCTCGTATTATTATCTTCTGCACAATTGCTTTCACATCTATGTTGATCTTTAATGGTGCTAGAAAAAAACGGCATTTTAAATCTATCCGTTTTGCTATCTATCTTCCTGATTTTACCTTGGTGATTTGCTCTCCCAAAGGAAATCGGGTCTGCAATGTTCCCCAGGACATGTTCGTAGTTATCGTTACATCTAAGTATTTCCTGAACATAGTTGTTTGTTGTTAGTACTGTGTAGTGTGTTTTCGGGTGGAATACTCTTCCTCCAAAAATTTTTCAAAACGCAATTTTTCAAATTTAATTCTAGCTATAATGTCTCGCACAAACAATAGGCTGCGTTTTGGTCGTTAGCTAATGATAATCCATCTTCATGATCGGATATTTCCCTTTATATCACTGCATCGTCACCAAATGTCGAATATGAAGTTTACAGGAAATCTGAGACCCGATGCAATTATTGTATAAAAGGAACAATAGCGGACCGATAACACTTCATTGTGGGACAATTGATGTGACGCTTAATGCATATTATTTTATTCCGTTAATAATTACCCATTGCTCGCGGCCTTTTAAAAATTAATCCTATTAAACAATTATTTATCACGTAGTTGCCCAAATTTTGGAGCAACTTCCTATGATATACTTTGTCGATTGAATTTTTATAATCTGGAGAAATAGCATTGACCGGAATATAATTTTCACCCAAGACTAAAATATCATAAATGAAAAGTGCCAGTTGTTTCTTCTTGATAAAAATATTGTTTGGCGTATTCTAAGACATTGATTGTAAAAACGAGATTGGTTTTTATGACTAAAAACAATAAGATTGTTTCTACTTCGCAGAAATTTTAAACTTAAGTACTAATACTACACAATAGACATGATGCAAGCAGTGGTTAACATTAAAAAAAACAAAATTTCGTTACGAGGCCGCATTAATGGATAGCAACTGTACACGTACATTATGACAATCTATGAAGACTAATTTCAAGAAATAAGCGAAGTGACATTGCTGAAAACTAAAATTTTAAGACTGTTACAAATGTTTTACATCTTATTGTTTTCAAAGCTTTGAAATCACCAAAAGATTTAATTTGTTTTTTCGCCGAATTCAGCAAGAATGGCGAGATTGGGGAGGTACCTAAGAACTCAGGAGTGGAGAGGGGCGGAGGGTAGGAAGCATTTTAGGAATGGCTGTCTCGAGGGGAAAGTAGTGGGCGGGAGGCGAAAGGGGAAAGCAGTATACAAGAAAGGAGGCGGATGGCTGCAGAAAAGAAACGGAGGGAAAAAAGAAGATAGTAGAGGGAGAGAGAGATAGAAAGAGAGAGTGGGGAGAGAGGATTAAGGGAGTGAAAGAGATACTGAAGCAAAAACCTCTTCCACTATCGGAAGTAATCTCATTTCCTCGGCTTTCTGTGTCATTCCCAAAGCTGGATCCTTTTCTCAAGTTATCCGTCCATCATCCCCGAGTGGCACTCCCCACACTCCCTCAAACCTCTCCAAGCCCCCCGGCACCTTTCGTCGGTGCCCGATCCCCCTCCTCCCCTCCCCCGGTAACCCTCTCGCTCCCCCCAATCCCGCTGGGGTGGATGGCAGAATTCCTGTTCTCCGTACCTCCCGTCCGTCTAATCCGATTTTTATTTCCGAGCCAAGAAAATACGTGATTCGCGTGAGGGGTGGAAGAAAAGGGGGATTTCGGGGGGTAGGAATGGGGGTGGGCGGTTGGGGGGATGGAAAAGGCATGAGGAGGGGATGGGATTCGCTAATTTCCGAGGGCGGGAGGGGAAGACTCGGGCGAGAGGACGATCTGTTGAGGGAGAGGAGAGGGAGGGAAGTGACATGAGAGAGTGTTTCGCTCGGGAGAAAGTGAAACAAATTGAGAGCTGGGGAGAGGGATAGATAAAGGGAATAGTCTGGAGCGAGACGACGTAAAGGAAGAAACGGGAGAGGGATTGAGTGGGCGGGAAGAGCGCTCCTTATGTAACCGACACTAAAACTCCCGGAGTATGCTCATTCGCGACTGCTTGCCGTACCGGTCGATTCCAGCGCTATCGACCGCTCTCTCCTCGTGGTTTGCCACCGAAATCAACAAGAAACTGGAGGGAAATGTCCGTTCCAGGCGATCGGACGATTCCCTTCAAAGAGAAAAACACATTCGTGAAATTCGCGCAATAGCAAATTTAAAGTTAGGATTCGTAAAAAGAACAATAGAAGTTGTATTGAGAGGTCAGGGAGCTTTGTGATTTCTCGTTAGTTAGGCCCCGTCTTGAGTACTGAATGCTGCAAGTGTATGGGATCCTTTAAGAGAAATGTAAATTTGAGGCAGGTTACTTATCTGATGATAGTTAAGACATTACGGGCCCCCATGGTAGATCAGATCACCAGCGTAAAGTCAGGAAGATAGATAGTAGAACGGATAGATTTAAAATGTCACTTTTTCCTCGTAACATTAGAGATCAAAATACACATGACAGCAATAGCATAGGAGAAAATTACAATTGACAGTGTAAATATTTTTCTCATATCTTGCATGTTATTTTTTTATGTAATAGATTCATCTTTTTAACAGTTCTCCCACATAGCGTGTATATAAGTAGCCTGTTGTTGAATATTGCTGAATGTAAGTACCTTACCTAATAATATAGTAGTTTCAATGTATATGCTAAACTCTTCTCTTATGTTCCTGAATCATACTCGCTACCTTCGGTGATTTTCCTATAATGCTGCTTTTTGGTGTTGTAGAAAGAATCAAGAGCATTAATGTTTATGCATCACATCGTTCCTTTTTCTGTGTTCACGTGTAATTCACATGACGTGTAACAAGTCATTTATACGTTAATCTTGACATGTGAAGAGAGATGGTATAGTTTATCATTGCCTTGATGTTGATACGTGTAACACTCAAGATTGAAACAGTCTTAATATTCGCAAATAAGCTATCATTTCATGTAAATGTTCGTTTTTCATTACATTTAATATATTTCTGTTGGTTGTTTCTCATTATACTTCTATTTTTTCTTGAAAACAACGATATTGTCATGCTAGTAGGCCGCATTCGTCAGGATAACTGTAATTTTGACTGTTAGGGCAAATAAATAGGGTATATAAGTAAAAATATTCAAATATAAAAAATAATAATAAAGAATGTTGGAAAAATAATAATAATATCGGGGCAGTCAAATGACTACCAAACACTCGCCATAATACAGAGTCCGCTCGAAAGATGGCAACACTATTGTTTCTACGCATCGATACTGTCATCGCTGTGGTAGGATAACTGGGTAGTGACTACTCGCAGTTGTTGGGTGACGTCCTTGTTTGTGCGCGGACTGGTCTATTGTCCAGCTGAAGAAATGGAGGCAAGCAAAGAAGAGCAGAGAAATAAGGTTCGTTTTCTGGTGTCTCAGAGTGACGAGTGGGGAGCTGAAATTCATCGTCCCATGTCTGCTGCGTATGATGAACACAGCATGTTTCACAACCATGTGTTCGGTTTTCATTTGACTGTAGCTCATAAATATGTGTAGATAAAAATACCTTCCGGTTCCATTTTTTTGGTAAATCAATTGATTCCCGCGCATCATTCACATTGAAAGGATCGATATTAGAAAGAAATATCGTGAATTTTTCGACTTATCGTTCGCTGATGACAGTCCGACACCGGTGGGGGGTGGGGTTGATATGGTGGACTTAAGGGGTGAGATTAGGTGGTTCCCACGGGGTGTGGGAGGGAAGACTTTCCAGCTTCCCTCTCTCCCGCCCAGCCCCCTTCCTCCTGTCCCTTCCTCCCACCCCCAGGCGAGGGCGAACGCCGGCGACTCCCCCTCCGCCGCCCCCATTGTCGCCTCGCATTGACTCACTCGAATGGCTCCATTGAGTGGTCGGAAGAGCGGAGGGTGGGTGCGAGAAAGTTGTCAAACGCGCAGCTTGTAACTTGTGTTCTAAGTTAGCGGAAGGCGAAGATGGACACACAATCGGACGACAGCCACCACTGCGAGGCCTTTCTTCGCTAGGGTTCGGAAAGGGTAATGACAAAGTTAAAGGGCGGCGACGTGGTGCTTGTGCGATATTTCAGCTGAAAAATTACCTTCGTATATTTGAAGATAAAAAAGTGACATTATCCTGCGAATTTTTTCGGGGAATTCATTAATTTAGATCGATGCCAAATGTTTATCCAACGATAATAGCACTCACAACAAATTTGGATGAGAAGATTGGAACTATTTAAATTATTATTTTTCTTTTAGCAACATAAAATAAACCAAACTATATGTTTAGAACACAAACGTTAAATGGCTGATAAATAAATTGTTACTTGAGTGGGTGAACCAACTTTTGTGTACGAATGAAAAAAAAATGAAAAAAAAGATAAATACTGATTAAGTGATGACCTTTCTCCCTGACGGCCATATTAACAGGCGAATGAGGAATAAGATGTAGATTGGCTGTCAGCATTCATGGGCAATTTGATGGAACGTATCAGTCACAGAATATAAATGAGCATCAAAACAACTAACACTGGAGATTAATACATGGAATTTAAAGGTATAATGTAATCATTAGAAGATTTCATTAACCAATCAAATTTACATATGCATTTTTCGGAAAAACCTTTAAGTGAGGGGGGAATTGTAAAGTGGTCAATGCTATTAATTTAAAATTATGATGAAAGCGATTTTAAATAAACTAACAAAAAATATTTCTACATAAAAGTACATTTATCGATGATATAGAACTCCCGAGAGCATTATAATATTTAGACGGCACAGTAAAACACAAAAATAAAATAGATAACACGTAAAAGGACACACACATTTCAGAAAGTTTAAGCTTTCGGCCTTCTTCAGGGCAATTTATTTATCTATTTTATTTTTGTGCTCTATTATGCCGTTCAAATGATATTAAGCTAAGAAAAATAACTTCGCCGGTCTCGTTCGCAGTGGTATAATTTTTTTACTTTCTAATGCAAAGTTCGAGGGTCAGATTCTCACCTAAATTGTTTATGCCAAAATTTAGACAATTTATGAGAATTATTTATCGTTTGCAATCCCGCTGAAAAGGTTAAACTTGGCTGTTAGCGAGATATGGTTGAGTAACTAAACAAAAATAAAAAAACGCATTACCAAGATGAATAAATATTGTCACATTTCTTATCGGATTATGATGATGCTCAGGTGTGGGGGTGAAACTGTAAAACCTTGGGTATTCCAAATTTGGGATAAGCACATTTGAATTGCTACCCCTAAATGGAAAAATTTGAGTGAAACCTCAGCGACACCTATGGTATCCTTTCAGCAATATGCTAAATCAAGAGTGTTCTCTTGGGGGTGAAGGAGGGGATCAAATGCAAGCTTGAGGGTCAGCTTGGGTTACAATACGAGGAAATGGGCAAGAGGGTGGTAGTGGAGAAAATGTCGTTTGGAGAGAGGCTGATAAATTTAGAATTTCTTTTCTGCGGGATCTTGAGAATTTTATCTTAAAACATCTTTTTCTCAGTTCTGTAGACCTCGTGGCATAAAATAAAGACATATCAAAGGAATTAGTGGGAATAAATAGAAGATACAAGTTCAATCAGGAGAAAAATTGAGGTTATTTTTCCATTTCAAGGAATATTTAGGTTTGGAAGCACTTAATTTCAGACCTCATGTTTCACCGTCCAAACTTTTAAACTTCACTCAAAGTGAACTCATATTTCCGCTGTCATAGTTCATGATCTCCCCTGTGTGTGAGCAGTCAATGAGAAGCACCAAATATTCTAAATCTCTACAAGACTGTACTTGTGAAACTTTGATCTTCCTGTAGTTTTATGAATAAGAAATGAGCTTATCTTACGCCTCTTCGTTTATCTTTATAGTCTTATTTGGTAATTGAAAAATATCGGCAGGAACAAAGAAGAATAAATTCAAAGAATAAATAAATATAATAAAATATTTTGAAAAATTCTCATAAAAATTAACGTTCATATTTTTAACTCAAGGAATTGATTTTCATGGACGGATGAAACAGAATAATTGAGAAGGTAACGATATATAACCACGCGCCTCCCGTTAATTTGCGTTATAAATTTTCACTAAGATGGTCTGGAGAAAGCTTGAAAAGTAGAAGATAACAGGACTTTACTAAATGATAATCTAAGAAAATTTAATTTCAAAATTCCAAGTGAATGTTTTAACTAAAAAGAATACCTTCTGGATGCTTAAAAGTTAAAAATTATGTCTGCTACAAAGGAATGAATTTTCCAAAACTTTTTTTTGGGTGTTATTACTTTACCACAATTTTGTAACTAATATTTAAAATCAAAATTCAAGGACAGCTTCCTGTCATGTGGGAAAAAACCTTCCCTTTTCACAGATACTAACAAAACTTTATATTTTACTCCAGCTGTATTTTAAAAAAAACGGTCGCAACGACTTACACTCTCTTAGTTCTAAACAGCCAGCATTAAAGTGCTCGACGCAAAAAAATTACGCAGTAGCAGCTGAGAGACCGTAGAGACCATCTAAAAGGTTTCGTCTTAACGTTTCCCACGTGCTTGACTTTATCCACTCACTTCATAATTTGCAGGTGTGTAAGCACTCGAGCTCTCTTGGAATTCATATTCTCCGACTGCCTGGCGTGGCCACGTCACGGCATGAACCGAGATACGTAACGCTTGCCCGGTTGGAATTGACCCAGTTAAGTCTTACATATGATACATGCAGTCTAAACTACCCTAATGAGGCAAGTATTTTGGTCGTGGAAACTCTCCTCTCTAAAACACCTTCGCCGCGGCGTTAGGCCGCTTTCAACCCGTCGGCCCTGAGCCCCCAAAGGAGGAGATCCAAGGGTGGGGAGGAAGTGAGAAAACCCCCTCCTCCCGCGCAGTCCCTTCTTTCCTCCGGCGGTGGCGGTGAGTCCCGGCCGGCTCCTCCCCTATCTCATTAGTGCTCGCCTCCCCATCCCCCCCTGCCCTATGCGAACCTCGCCCCGGAATACTAGCGAGGCGTCCATTCGGTCTAATTTTAAGGGCCGTGCTTCTTATTTTTTTCATCTGAGCGTGCACCCGACGTTCCGTAAAACAAACTAATGCCTCTAAATCCGCTGGAGTGCTACACTTGCGACGATTTTTTCATTGTTATATTTTTTTCGAGTCTGCGGCATTCTTAAATGTGGGATTCGATTCGCGGCAACAGTTTCATGTTTGTTTTTTCGCGTGTCTTATCTTTTCGAAAGGACTCTTCTCTGCTTAGAGCAAGAATATACGAGTATGAATATGAGAATATATGGAAAAGTACCGTCGTGGGTACAGAAGTACTTGGTTTTACCTTCTTCATTCTCAATGTACTAAATTTAAAATTAATTGAAAAGATTCTTTGTATTTTGATAAATATAAATTTTCACTAAGCAATGTGTAATCAGGCATAATTTCATTTATTGGCGTCTAAATCCCTAGCATGCAATAACAATTGAAGTTAAAAAGTTAATTGAATACGGCTGTTTATGAAATGTATGTCAACGTTCGCTCCAACTCAAAAAATGGATTCCATGAGTCAGTAATTACGTAAGTAATTATTTAAATTGTCCCGTTCTCTTTCGGATAGTTTTTAGATAGTTGAAGACTTAATAGAATAGCTATCCCTTAATTAATCAGAAATTATTTTAAAAATTTTCCCCAGAATATTTAATTAGTTAAATACAAAATCAATCACCCAAGTTCATATAATTTGGAGCTTGTTTACTGTAATTGTAGTTGTATACTGTAGTTGAAATTTAAATTTGTTTGGCTGCAACTTAGAAGAAAACTATTTTATATTGTATAATAATCGCAATGTTACTATGCACTTTCATTCATGCACAAATATTTAGACATAACTTTATTGTGGTGTGGATAGTCGTAATGCCACTCTTCGGCACACTTAGTACTTCGCAGTAGCGGTACTATAGAAAAGAAGACCCATTTCATTCTTCCGCCTAAGCATTAACGATGGTCATAGGTGACATAAATTACGCATTCAGTTTAATCACGGCTTAATAATCACTCATATTGATCGGGATTCGAACCACATTCCTTGATGTCTGGCCGAGTGATTTTACCAATTAAGAGTGTTCCTAGGCTGTGATTTTCCTGAAGCTTCATAAGAACAAGATGTTGTGACGAAATACCTTGCATACATTATTATGAGTTGTCTGCATTTTCCTTGTAATCTATAATAATGCCACAGGTAATCCATAAATGTTTAAAACTGTGGAATGCCTACCTTTTAATTAACATTAGCGTATGACTCCATTCATCTACATCTACATCTACGCAATACCCCGCAAGCCGTCGCAAGGGCGTGTGGCGGGGGGTGTTAGGGCACCACCCGTAAATTAGGGAGAGAAAACTGTATGCAGAAGCCACAAATTTAGAGCCCACAAACCAAACATGGTAATCATTCATGCACGAACCCTTTCGCCCCAACCCTTTCACACACATGCAAACCCACAAACTACCAACAAACGTACACATGCACAATCTTTGGATTTTTAATTTTGTTCCGACGTGTAACTTAAATGCTTTTAACATTGTTTTAA
Source organism: Hetaerina titia (assembly GCA_037158775.1). Taxonomy (NCBI): domain Eukaryota; kingdom Metazoa; phylum Arthropoda; class Insecta; order Odonata; family Calopterygidae; genus Hetaerina; species Hetaerina titia. The sequence continues at coordinate 22,063,772 of CM073770.1, read as the reverse complement.
TTTTTGCTTAATTTAAGTAACAGTCTTGACATCTTTCGCAGTTCTTTGAAAAGGTCAGTATTAACATACGTGGCTTGATTACAACTTCTTTACACAACCGATGAACCTCAAGGTCGATTGAATTTATGAGTGCATCACATTGCCATATATCAACCCTGTGTTTAGCATTCTCCAGCCAGAAGTAAAAGTATGCTAGCTTATCAAAATAACAAAATGTATAAGAATGGAAATAAAATCGTTACGCCACATCTCTGCCAGCCAAAAAACATACTCAAAAAAATTTATTTCATTTGCCTGTGGAAAACATATTACTTCGTGAAAATATTGCGATTAGAAAATGGCTTCATGATCTACCCAGAAAAAACAAAGACCAACACATATTAGGAATGAAAATTTGATTTTTTGCATGGAATCTATTTGTCTAGTTTAGGAATATCAATATAAAATCAATCTGGATCTTTGTCTTCTATGAATAGCAACATAAAATAGAAGTTTGGTACAATGTAAATTGTGTTCTTTAAAAGAATGATGGAAATCACACGGGCGATTCTTATAATTAACAAAGGCATTTAAAAGAGGGTAGAAAAATAATGAACCGAAGACTTTTTAAAAAGGAAGAATTAACTTCTCAGACATACTTTGATACATAATACACTCCCGAAGACAATATTCGGGAACGAGAAAAGAAAGAGTAAAATGTCAGGGCCTTAAGATTCATGATTCAACTGAAGACAGGCGCCTGCGAGAGGAAATATGTGAAAATGCTAAGTTTAAACAATGGAAGAGGACTGAAAATTTTCTTCAGACTGACCTTGGGATCGATAGACATTGTTAAGGCGGGAATTACAGCCTAAGGTAAGTTGGGGTAAGGGATTCCCCATATTTAATTTTAAAGTTATTTGTCTTGATGGCATAAGAGCAACGAAACCCTCTTATTTTGGCATTTAAGCTAAGAATGTCATATTTACAGAAGGTTTCATTATGCTTCCGGAAAGTTTCTGTCGCATGGTCTGAATCGTTAACAAACGTTTCATTCTTACCCCTTGAGATATATTCAGGACGAAGTGTAGATGCCTCCAAGATGGGGATCTAAACTGTTTCCTACAAAGCAACCCAAGAAGCGATGGAAACTTCTCGAAATCAGAATAGATCCTCCTCCAAATTGACACTGAGAAATCATTATGTTTACTTTTGTTACTAATCGATCGCTCATTTTTGCGTCGATCGATAAATCTGCAGACTGATCGATCTTGGTTGTCAATTGATCGATAAACCTTATCTCGACTATTGACTTTCTAAAATCCATAAAATTAGAATGAGGATTCTCAAAAGCTAAGGGATAACTCCATCCATAAAGGAATTGATATCTACGCACTATAATCTATGTTTAGCCAGTTATGATTTCGTTTAATGCAAAAATCATAAAAATGTGACCGTGTTCGAATTTTGTGGAAAGTTTTATAAAATGTTTTCAGTTCTCTTGCTGGATTTCTTCGATTGAAAATTGACCAATTCAAATAGAAATCAAAATGCTGTGGTGACAAATTTCTTTGAACTTTAAGTTCCCCAGATAGAGTAATTAAATTTGCATTTGCACATTGTGCGAGTGGGTAGTTACTCATTTATCTACTTCAAGTTCTGGAGGAGAAGAAAAAATAATTTGAATAATTGTTCGTGTTTTAGAAGTGACTTCTCTTTCTGAAAAATATTATTCACAGTAAAATTCTGTCTTAAAAATAAGAATTAACGCATTAAAAAAAACAACATTGAATAAAAATGAACAAGGATATTAGTTAATGGAATTAGAACCCGAAGGTAAGATCGAAATATATTAGGATTTATTAATCTAGGTGAATATTTTGGGCAAGGCCAATGTAATTAATTATTCAAATAGTATTGATTGACTTTTTAAATGTGACTAACTAAGGTAAGAAACGCAGGTGCATTTTGAAAAAGGTGTTGGTCGTGTTGCGCTATAAATGTCAACGACAGTGCTTAATAGTTTTCAGGGGCCATCGAAACTCCTCTCCAGCAGGAAGGCTATCTTTAATGGTAAGTATTGAGAGCACATTAATGCTAACGAATCAGCTCAATAAGCGTTCCTGAGATTTCCAAATATTCAAATTAATTAACCCTCAAAAATATCATAGAAAAGAAATGGTAGAGAGCTTGTTAGCTTCAAATTTTCGTGGAAAATATTCCCGATTAAAACTTTTTTTTACATCCGAATTGATCTCTGATGGTGACGAGTTGATGTAAGTTTCAAAATAGAGCTCTTTCCACCTTATAACATTTTGGTAAATGGCTTCTAATGATACTGAGAATATTAATGTGAACCTATTAACGGAGCGGGTGACCAATGTTTACCGACCACAAGCCTTCGGCGGCGAACTGCCTCTAAAATAAACTGAAACTTCTTGGCTGTCTTGGTGTCTCAGGTTTCCTGTAAACTTAGGTAATTTGCTGAATATGGCGTGATACATAGGGAAATATCCAGTTATTAAAACGGGGTATTATTATCTAAGGATATACATTGAATATAAAAGTGGTGCGAGATATGGGAGCTAAAGTTAAATCTGAATAAATGTTTCGATAAATTTTTTGAGGAAGATTATTTAACTCGAAAACATACCATACAGGGAACAACACTACACAGGAAAGCCACATAAATAACTTAGAATAGGTCAAATACTTGGGTTTAACGATAACTTAGGAGTTATCCTGGGAAAACACTCGTAAAATTTGCGGAATAGCAAATATAAAGTTAGGATTCATAAAAAGAACAATAGAAGTTGTATTGAGAGGTCAGGGAGCTTTGTGATTTCTCGTTAGTTAGGCCCCGTCTTGAGTACTGAATGCTGCAGGTGTATGGGATCCTTTAAGGGGTAGGCTTAATTTTGGAACTAGATCGAGTGCAACGTAGAACAGATAGGTTTGTGAAAAGTTGTTATGAACAAGTTAGCAATGACACGACACTATTGAAAGAATTAGAACGGGAGCCACTGGTTGACTGTAGTTTTAAATACAGTTTAAATTTATTTTGTAAATTTGAGGCAGGTTACTTATCTGATGATGTTTAAGACATTTCAGGCCTCTATGGTAGGTCAGATCACCAACGTAAAGTCAGGAAGATAGATAGTAGAACGGATAGATTTAAAATGTCACTTTTTCCTCGTAACATTATAGATCAAAATACATATGACAGCAATCGTTTAGGAGACAATTATAATTAGCAGTGTTAATATTTGTCCATATTCTACCTGTTATTCTTTTATTTTATAGACCCATCTTTTTAATAATTCTCCCGCATAATCTGAATATAAGTATCCTGTTTTCAAATATTGTTTCATGTAAGTACCTTTCCTCATGTGATTAGCATTTTTCGATTGCATGATCAAACTAATATTTGTGTAGAGGTGACATTATTGGGATTATGCATGCAACATCCTGATGGCGGCTTGCGGGTTATTGTACGAGGATTGATGAATAAACTCAGCTCCTGAAAATTGTCCCAAATACTCTTGTCTCTTTCATCATACCTTCTCTACAGACCCGCTGTTCTCACTTCTTCTCCTCCTACCTGGAACTCCATGCTCTCCTTCTTCTACCAGCACCCCATTTTTAGCCACACAAAGACTCGGTTAATTTAAGTACACATTAGATTTCACTCAAATAATCTGCAAAAAGCAAAAATGAATCCTAAACTAGATTGAGAGTAACGGAAAGATGCTACATTGGTAAAGGGACGTTTTATTTTAAGTCTAATTAGATTATTAAAATATAAATGGCATGAATTAACCGTAGACTCGAGGTTAAATTTTATTATTACCGGTTAAGGTAGCTTTTGAATGAGGCCCCACAGCCTCACTTGATTTCATCTCCCTTAATAACCTTTCTACTGGGGTTCGTCCGGAAAATAAGTGTACTGAGCTCAGGAAAAAAAATTATTGCACGTTTACATATCTTAAGCTAATATTCCTCAAAATAGGACCCTTGTGAGTCGATACACTTGTTCCAGCGGCGTTCCCATTCCTGGAACGCTCCCGCGAAGGCATCATCGGGAACCTCTCGAAGACACGTCGTCACGGCCTCTTTGACGGCGTCCAAAGTCCCGTATCGCGTTCCTTTCAAACTCCTCTTTATCTTCGGGAACAGAAAGAAGTCCGGTGGTGCCAAGTCTGGGCTGTAGGGCTGGTGCGGCAGTGTTGCCACGCCGTGCTTGGCCATGAAGTCCGACACGATAAGTGCGGTGTGAGACGGCGCATTGTCGTGATGCAGCCGCCAGATGTTTTTGATCGCTGGCCGGACGCGGGTGGCTCGTTTTCGAAGCCTGTCGAGCACTTGGACGTAAAATGCAGCATTTACAGTTTGTCGTTCAGGTACAAATTCGTAGTGGACGACTCCCCTTTTGTCAAAAAAGACAATGAGCATCATAAACTTATTTTCCGGACGATCCCTGTATCTCATCGTCGAGTATGCCTGGACCTAAGCTATCTTCTTGTACGTCATTTTCTTTTCTATGTCTAACCTTGTTGCCCTGTGTTCTTTCCCATATAGTTATTCTATTTATTCCTTCCATCCCTCTTGGATTGTTTCTGTTTCAAATTTTATTTTACCCTACCTATACCTAGGAGGTTAAATTTTATAGGTTTTAAGAGGAATTTGCGGAGAAATATCCTACTAATCATAAATTCTCATGTTAAAAATCTCGTATTATAGGCCGATGAAGTATTACATAATAGAAAAAATGCAGAAATGGGCAAGGCCCAAACGCCTAGATAAATGATATACACTTTTGAGTGCAATTAATTCAAAATGTATGTCTGTCATAAAATATGAATGTATTATTCAATACGTTTTTCTATTTTTTGACACTGATATCGACCAAATCCTTTTTATTATCCTTACATATTTTATGCAATTCCCGTGTGCATTGTTTCATGCCGAATTTTTGGCTTGCATGCAAAATAACGCATGATTACCTGTTTAGAAGGTGAGGATACATCGCCATTTGCCTCCATTTTGCCTAAAGACACTTATCATTCCAATCTTAAATTTTTTTTTAATAAATTCATAAAAAAATTATATAGATCATAGGTAATAATATACACATAATACCAGTGTAAATAGGTAGTAGGTAGTTATAATAATCTAAAACAGCCGCGCTCTACAAATTATATGCACCGCAGAAAGTAAACAGCCTGAACGGTTAGTAATGAAATTCGTTTAAAATTTTTAATGAATAAATTTGTACTTATTTGTAATACTAATTTGAAATAGGAATTGATATATTAGGTTTAGCATAAAAATAACTATAAAAAGAGTAATCAACCCGAAGGTCAGTTTGGTAGGTGATGATAGACTTCACCCAGTACTAAGCCTGATGGCGTGTGAAATTCACACATCAGGGTGAGGTGGCCAGTTCCTCCTTTCCCTGTGTCGTTATGGTTTCCCAGGAAGATCTGGTAGCCGAAAAATTACATAGCTTTGGTGGAGCTGCTAGTACCCAGAGAGGCTTGCCCAGGAATCAAACCTGGACCCTCCGGTCCAAAGCTCTACCCATGGACTACCGTGACCAATATATTTAATATAAAATTCTAATGATTGATAATTAATAGCAGCTAGTAATGCATGTTCCATATTACGCACCATTTCAGAAGATATTTATTTGGTGTAACTTTCCGATGTGAATTCCAATTGCGCGGCGATACGTCTACCCCGAAACATCTACGCGCCCCCCTCCCTTCAGACCTCCCCGCCCGCCGCACTTCCTTACCCTTTTTCTCCATCTTACTCCCTCTCGAGGAGATATTGTGGAGAGGGTCTTGAGCGAGTTCAATTCCCCGAAAAATTGAATCAAGCCTCGTTGATTTGAGGGTCGAATTCTGGGAATGGTTAAGGAGTGGCGGCGGTGGCTCCGTGCGACTGCCTCCAAGGAATCCCGCGATTTTGGGCCCTGAGGGACGGGAGCGGTGCAAGGGGGTGGCTGGGCCATTGGTGGAGATGGCCCGTGTGATTGCGAGGTCTTCCGGCGCGGATGATGGGACGCTTCGCCGGAGAGGGAATGCACGTGTGTTAATCACGAGTTTGTCCGTGTGTGCTTGCGTGCTCTCGCGCGTGGATGAAGGACGGAACCACTGTGTGCAATGGGATTCATTCATCTCGACTCCCTTCCCTTTAATTGCTCTCGAAAGCAGACTCCTTGGAATTAAAGCAAATCTCCCGTTGGCTCACTGAGTCACATTATTTTGACAAAGCCAAATTTCTATTCATTCCAAGAGGAAGAGATTGGGCTGCGAAAATTGCTATTCAATTCTCTGAATAACACGAGGTCGTGCTGCTTCGATATATACCGCGTCTTTGAAACAAAATATTGGTGTCAGCACATTTTCGGATGCAAAATTGGAGTTTTAGAGTTGTTTTAAAATTATGATTAAATATAAGATACAGATGAATTAAAATTACAAAGTTTGGAATAGAATACTCTTTACGGAGATTGAAAAATATTAGAATATATTTTATGCGCTCAAAGGGGATCATCAGGTAAAGCACCGGTGGTATTTCCAAGGAATGAACAAATAGAGGAGAAGAGAATAAAAGACCGCACAACACCAAAAACTTGGTAAGATAACATGGTGGACAAAAAAATATATATATATTATATATATATATATTCATAATACTTATATGTATAAACAAAGGATATTATAACAAAGACATAGAGCAAAAGCCGATACAAGGCATACTCTGAAATAAAGCCGCCAAGGCGGCAAGGCATTCGATCACGGGAAGCATCTGTAACATTATAGAGTAATCTACGAACAGACTCACGGGGTTCAGAAAAACCGAGTTCCACGAAAGTAAATCTACGAAGAAAAGAGAATGCTTGATGATGAATTTTCCAAAATGCAAACTTTTTTATAGTTTAGACAATTAATAGCTTGCAAAACGTGTAACAGAGTAATTATTTTATTCGGATCTTATACTATTCTGCTGTTAATTATATTTATAGCTCAGCCAATCATAAAAAAACCAGCCAACTCCGATCCATTATGAAGAGATGTACAATTTTTCATCACGTAACTAAGACATTAACTTAAATTGTACCCAAAGTTCATAATTTTTTTCTAAAGTTGATCAAAGATCATTTCGTTGTACTAAGTTGCCCTTTTTCAGTCCTCTTTAGTTCGGTTATCGTCAAAAATAAAATTATACCTTCAATTTGATTCTAAAAATACGAATGAAAAAATCAGGCATTTAACGAATCAAAATAATTTAACGATGGGGGAATATCAAGCTTTTTGGACACAAATATGGTTTTTCTTGACTATTTACTGTTATTTTGTACTTATTTATCCCATGTGAATCTTTGGATTTAAACGTTAAATGTATTTTAATGCGAATAAATTTATCAGGCCCAAAGAAATCTGGCGGATCAATCACCTGAACGTGGGTCAGAAAATCTTCACGTACTAGACCAGTAAGGTGGTGGTGTTTTTATCGAATGATTCTGAAAACAAATTCATTTAGTTCTATCTAGAAAGATAGCTGGGCAAGAATTCTTTTCTCGCGAAATAAAAGTAGATATGTTATGATAGGCCAATTTGCACTTTTCCACAGTTTATTTGACGTACGACGCGTTTCAACTCACAGAGTCGTCGTACGTCAAATAAACTGTGGAAAAGTGCAAATTGTCCTTATTTCATTATGATGAACTTCCACGACCTCAAGCCTGAATCTGTTGAACTTGTTATGATAGGCGTTCGGCCCATGAAAGCAATAGTTTTTATTAGCTACGGTTTTGTAGATGGAAGACAAGATGAAGACAACAGTTTTTGATCTGTGATTCAGTCTAATTTTTCTTTATGATTTTACGAGAATCTAGAAAACAATTAATTTTCAGTTTTTTCTCTATATTAGGAGTCATTATTCACTGACGAAGGTGTTAACTTTCCTGAAAGTAAGATTAAAAGATATTATATTTGGGGTTGTTAGGATTGAAATGACATTTAAATGTAAGTGTTAACTGCCGACGGCGGCGCTTATAAAATGTTTTAAGATTCAGAGAGGTGAGTGTGTTGTCATTATTTCATCTAGTCATTGTACTTCAGAGAAATGATGTCATCTTTATTTTAATGCAAGGACTATCATAAAAATTATTTCCACCAGTTAAATTACTTAATTCGTCCAATTTGAACTCATATATAAGTACCTTTTTGAACAAAATGTAGATTTATAATCAGCCATGCATTGTTATGATGGCTTACAGGAGATTGTTTGCATGCAGATAGATAAAAATATTACAGGAATCCAACTATGATCACATTCGCGCCTCTGGTGGAGGATTATTAAGGACTCAAAACAAGTAATAACTCACTTTGAGCCATAAGTGGATTTTCTACCAACTGATCTCAAGTTCTAAGAGTTATAAAAAAAATATAAAGTTTTCTCAAGGTCACCTTTGGTGTCCTTTCAAACAGGAGAGGCTTTGTTAAATTTCCTACTCCTCAAGTGGTATCAGGTAGTCGTTTAAGGGATAATCACCCCTCTTTACTAGATTACCGAGATGAAAATCGGTTCAGGAGAGAAAGATGTGGAAAGTGGAATGAGGGAGGGAACGGGCAGGGAAAGAATGGGGTGGCAAGGAACTAAGGGAAGGGTGGGGTTTCTCCGGAGAGGAATGAAGTAAAGGGGTTGTTGGGAAAGGAAATGAGACTTGAGGGAATGGGAAAATGGAGGGCAAGGGGTCGAATGGAGAGGGAGGAACGATGAAGGGGCCGGAGAGCACTTCAAATAAGGACTCATAACGTGTAAATTTCGGCGATCTGTGTGAGAAAGTCACAATAATAATGAAATTATTTGCTATACTTCTGACTATTCTCCTTCACACTCCGTTTTCTATGGACTGCTAAATCCTTCTTTGCATGGCAAAGATTGGCAAAAAGTGGCACTGGAGTTCGCTTGCACCAAATTTGTGGGTACAGTTTTTCTTTATGTTTGTTGATTTTTACAGTCTTTTGTTGATGTTACACCGTTCCACTGCCAACTTAAATTGCAACTTAGGACCTCCTCCTTTCTCTCATACACCTCGCATTTATCACTCAACGGAATGTGAAGGTTTGTATTTTCTATTCCAACAGTATATGGAAGATATGGTTGCATAATATTTTGATTGAGAAAGAGAATTAAACGCTGCCGGAAGAGAGTTGTGGACCAGAGTTTTCTATGATGTTGCAAGTCATCACCTGTGAAACAGAATAAAACAACATGCAAAGCTAACATATTCATGCCAATTCATTTAAACAGAGACGAATCAATTTTTCTAAGAAATATACTTATAATCCATAATTAACATCATTACGCTATACTTTAACGAATAACCAACACACCGTCCGCTATTCCTGTTTAATCCTCCCAGTCTATGCGTCTACGCTGCCCACAGGCACCGTCCATATTTGAGCCTTGGACCATCCCCTGGTCAACAACAGGTCCATATAATAAACTACCTCTATCTCGTTCATTTATTCTTTAGCGGGAAATGCACAATACTTTGAACCGTCAAAGAAATCAGTTGACATTATATTTTCCGCCAGCATTGGAAACGGACTAGCAGTCCCTTTTTTCGGTAAGAACCAACTTGGGACGTCCGATGAGATAAATGTTTGCTTTATCTTGGATTTAATCTTTTTTCCAGACTATTCTTAACCCTGCAGAGATAACAACTGTCTGTTTTGCTTAAACCAGGCGCCTTCTTATATGTACGAGTATTATACCCTGATACTAATCCTTGCCCTTTACAGGGCTTATGATATTATCTTTTTCATTTTTCACGTTTTTATTACATTCTCAGGTTTTATTTTTCACCCTACGGACACCTTTGATTATAAATCTAAATAAAGTGATGGAGACTTTGAGATTAGATACCCTTGGAATAATTTTATTGGCCTGCCCTCAGTTATCTCAGCTAAAAACACAATGGGTAAAGAAATGGAGCTATATCATGAATATCCTGGATCATATTTTTCTTTTTCTTAGGTAAATGTGCTCATGTTTTTCCACAGATTAGGTGTATCCTAAGCAAATTCTAAAATTATAAACATATTAAGTAAAATTTTCTCTATATTTGAGAATTAAAGTAGCTCGTAAAATGAAGACCGTGGTCGTACCATGAAGTGGTTTACCATCAATTCATCGTATTTTCGGAAATGAGTTGATTTCATACATTTGTAAAAATCTTCTCACATGTTCATTATAAATGAGTAAGGCTCTAATTTTTGGAGAAACTGCGAGAGCAACACTGAAACTGTGGACAGCAGCAGACGGAAGTCTTCAAGTTGGGACTCTCTTAAGGGAGACATTAAAGGAAGTCTGCCACGTGTGCCAAAATGGATATAGAAAATTAGGGTTTTCCTCGGAGGGAGTGAAAAAAATTAAGAAGTATATGGGAATTGAATTTTCTCAAAAAATAAACTGTATTATCGATTTGTGCTCTTTTTGGTTGATTTTTAGAGAGAAAAACAGATCTAAATAGAAATATCACTCAACTACTTTGATTTTCCTTAATAAGAACTTGATTTATTATAATCTCCGCCTTAATTATGAATTATTTTCTCATCCAGTTCCCCAACTGGCTTGTTTTCCTCCTTTCTCATATTTCCAAGCGAGTGCACTCTTTCCCGGCATTATCTCTGTTCTCAGGCTGTCTTCCATTTCCTTCTCATTTTCCTGATCCCTAATGCTTCAAATCATCTTTACTCGAAGCAATTGGTTGAGCAAGTTAAATATTTGGGGGATAGTTCTAACACCACGCCTTTCATAGGGAACACACATCAGGAGAATATGTGGATCCGCTTTATATAAACTTCGTTTCATTGAACGGGTGGTGGGGAAATTGAATGAGAAATTCAAAGAGAGGTGTTACTTCGCTCTAGTTACGCAGCATTTGGAATATGCCGCAAATATTTTATATCATTGGGAGAAATTGTCGCTGGTAATGGCGTGCGCCGTCATCATTTTAATGTCAATACGATCTGAAATCATGCGCACACTTTACTGACGGTCTGAATTCAGAACTTCGCGCACACGTTGGACGTTGTCGTTGGTTCTTGACGTCGACGGTCGTCCAAGTCGGGGCTCGTCCTCCACATTATCTCGTTCATCTTTGAAAAGTTTCTATCACCTAAAAACTACAGCCTGTGCCAGGTTTTCATCCTTGAAAACTTGCAAAATCGTGCCCAACGTCTGCGTACCCGATTGTTAATTCGTTACGTATTGACATTTAAATGGCTGAGATTTTGATATCAAGGAAGTATTTTCACATTATCACAACGTCACATACGTGGCTTAATTCTTTAAATTTTGGAAATCAGTCAGCTCACTTCATATACTATCATCATTACATCTACTGTAATAGTACATTTTTCTTTTACGTATTGATTTTTTCACCAAATATGAGAATATAGCATAACCGAGCTTGTACTGATTTATGATCACTAAACCCCTCTTCGTTAACTACAGGTATCGTCAACTATAGGTATATACTGTACATTCAAAACATGCCCAGGTTCGAATGTTGCTAATAGATAAAGAATAGATGGCGATGCTCGGTGGTTCCCCTTATGGATGTGAGAGGTTATTGGCAAATGTATTCAGAAGGGATTTAAAAAATTTTCTTGTGTTTTTTACCCGTTAGGAAATTTGTAAAAGCTCAAATCTATTGGTCTCCACCAATTATCACATTCCAATCATTACGTCCAGATATGATTTCCTGTATCTGCTTTTCCAGCTCCAAAACTAAGTCATGATTTCCATTGGGGGTCTATAACAAGCGCAAATTAGATTTATTTATCATCTTCCAATCCATATGGGAACTTGTAACAACTAGTGTTACTTGCACCCGAAGTGGCTATCTCTTTTTGTAATGTGTATACCTTTTGTGGCCAAAACCTCTGCCACACATTTTTCCATTGCGCTGCAGGAAACCATGGAGATGTAGATGGGTGAAGTAAACTTTATCAATGAATAAAGCCCAAACACAAATTTGCAAATCCAAAAAAACTAAACTTTGCATTAAGAATTTACTTTACGCTTCAAGGATTCACTTCGTGGAATTGTGTGAAATTCATATTAAAGTGGTTTGTTCTCTCGACTTTTGCATCAAGGGCAAAATTGTTTTAAAGTTTATTTTTTATGTAGATTTACAAAGTTGTATTTTGACATTATTCATAATGGAACAGTTCCGCAAATTTACGTCTGAAACAGTCAACTCATCTATCAGGGCCATGCATCAGATTGGCTAGCATGGTGGCGATGTGGAAGAAAAAGTGATCCTAATGATACCAAGAAAGCCGATTGCTGAATTAAGATTCCAAAAGCGATAAAAGAGTAAGTTGAAATAGAAGTATTACTCTGATACCTTTTGGCAATCTTTTAAAAATCAAACGATTTTTAAAGAAATTTGCAGTTTTTAAAGGGTGCCTAAAAATATATGCCAGAATACGTGAAACAACACTGAATGACTCACGAATCACCGTTTATGTATAATTTTCATAATTTGGCGAGGGGCAGACCTAGAGGAAGGAAAAAGGGAGAAGAGCGAGCTACCAATGGGATTCAGAGTGTAAATGAGTGTGGAATGGGAAGGAGGAGGTGATTGGTGGGGACAGCAGGGGAAGTCGTTAAAGGAAGGAAGGAGGTGCGCCCACCCGAAGGGGATCGCGGAAGCGGCGGGAGGCCGGGCAATAAAAGGAAGAACCCTGCTAGGGTCCCCTTGAAGGAGAAGGGAGCCACTATATTTTTACCTTTGGAGGTTCATCCTATCAAGACTCACAAGCTGATATTATTACCATTAAATTTGAAACCAAGTGATATTTAATTGAGCAGAAAAAGTACTCCAATGTGCATGACATTTATTGCAGTTTCGGAATAGGAATAAATTAGTTTGTTCGTCCGTGCCCAAAGTTTAATTTATATACTCATATAGGCTAATTAATCCTCTTAATTTCCATGAAAATAACTGAGTCAACTGACCTCAATTCAACTGACCCGATGACTTACCTAGATGAGAATACTCTCGCTCACAACGCGCCCTAGAATCAAACAGAAAAGTCGCATGTCCGGCTGAAATGCGGCATAATTTCCACGTTAAATTCAAATTAATGTTTTCCTTTCCATTTCTCAGGAAAACACACCGTTTGTCCAAAAATATCGCGACAGCTATTTTTTCATTTTTAGAATTATGGATCTTCTTCATCTCATTCTTGGGTGTATGAAATTACAACAATAATTTACGTGTGCGTACCAATTTTTTGATACCTAATTATTTTCATAATGCAATGCGATTAAGATAAAAACGAACTGCCATTAATATTTAGGCTTCCACGAAATCTGTGTGATGAATATTCCATGCTTCTTCCGGGAATATCCTGAAGTGGTAAGCATATTCATGGAGAATTTCTATCAGAAGGCAATAGAATCATTCCCAAAGAAACCATCTCTTTAGGACCAATACGTCGATGAAACTTTGTCATCTGGTCACACGAGAAAGAAGAAGTCGAGTTGTCCCGGAAGCATATAAAATTCGGTAATATCCTGCCATGAAATTCACTATGTAGGTTAAAAAACCTCGCTGTCCAGCCCTTTCTGGATGTTTTGGTGAGCAGAAGACCTAACGGTAGCTTTGGCCATGCAGTATATCGTAAGAAAACCCATACTGACCGGCAATTGGATTCACGATCAAACCCTTACCCCGCCCAGAAGAGCTCACTGGTGAATACATTATATCATCATGCCTGGAACATCTCAGACGCCAAATCGCTTTACTCGGAGGAACGACACCTGATCCCAGCGCTAAAGAAGAACGGATACCCGGAACAAATGGTCCAAAAAAGAACCGCAAAGAAAGAAAAGGAGCTGGAGAAAGATCAAATTCTTGCCATAAAACAGAGCCAAGATGAAAAACCGGCTTCGTATGTCACCTTTCTGTACGTCTCTGGTGCAAAAGATAAGCAAGATACTACGGAAGCATAATGTAGTAACTAGGTACTCCACAACGAAGAAAATCCATGATTTCATCCCGAAAGGTAAGGACTTGATCACCAATCTGATGTAAGAAGAAATATATAAGATTAAGTAAAAATGGAAGAATCCTAGATCGACCAAGGCCCATAAGATGCAGAATTAAGGAGTACGGAAAATAATCAGTTCCGATTGCCGGCATTGGCCGAACATGCGCATTCGGGACCAGGAGGCAAAATTGAGTTCGACCAAACAAAAGTGCTGGCGTGGCAAAATTGCTATTTCCCTAGATTCATAAGAGAAGCGGTGGAAAAAATGAAAAATCCGAAAAAGTTCAATCGCGAGGACGGTTACTTCGATGTGGAAAATGATATTTCTACCTTACCAAGTAATAGCCAATCAGACTGCTCCGGTCCAACCAGCGACTCCTCTATGTATAGCGGCCAAATTTAGCAAATGATGCTACCTACTACCCTGTGGCCCCTCCCCATACTCCAGACGTCATACGCTGCAGGCATCCCATATCCAGCAGCTTGACCCCTGACCCCGGGTCTACCGCTCTTCCTGCCAAAGAAGATTGGCCAAAGATAACCTTCGACAGTGGAAGAAGTTCAAGCGAAGAGAACCATAGATGTGAAACAGTGATTTGTGCCAGTGTCACAAAAAAAACACTACTTATAAAACACACTATATCAACTGGAAGGACGTTCAAACGTTATCTGTTATCTATTAGAGTCACTTCAATTTTCTTTCTACGGCCTGACGGAGGTTTTTCAGGTTTCCCTCCGTCCGCGGGTCAATACCAGGTCGATGCCACTCCCGACGGAAAGATATTACCGCCACCGCTTCCTCTTTTACTATCCTATTGTTAAATCTCCACTCAGAAGAGGAATGTTATACTAAAACAGTGTTTCTGTTATTTTCTGTTATATTCTTTTTATTTTATTTCAAAGTTTAAACCTTCTTTGGCTGTATTTGTACACGATGGAAATAAAAACCTTTAAAAATGAAAATAAAAAAACAAAAATATTAACCGGAATTGATTAGTAGGTTTTTTAATGTTTTCTAGTTAGTAGTTTTACCTTTGCATTAATCCTCCTCGCAAACAGCACTTACACTTCACAAATGTTTATTCTAAATGCCATGTAATTTAACAGTGTGCAATGACCGGTGAAGGTGGGAATCACCCGCCGGGACGATGTAAGAATTCCCGAGAGGGCTCACATTGAGCCATGTCCAAAAGAAAAGAGAAATACTTAGTCTCTAGTCGTAGCATAATCCCTTTTTATTTCTTCATTTATTCTGATTTAGTCTTAGGTTTCCATTTCTTGCGAACATCTAAACAACCTATGTTAAACTTTTTTTTAAAATGCTATGCACGGAAATGTTTGTAAACTGACCAGTATGGGGTTAGTCTCACTCACAAGTACATTACGAAATGTGCCCTTAATCGGGCGACCGATAACTCTGGGAACTGCCATTTATTGCGTACATTAAAATGATCGGTTAATATGAGATCGGCACGGCAAAAGGGAAACCCCGAGAGGGTTGCCATGGAGCCAACGAAGATCACTTCAACCTGAAGATGACTCCAGGACTGGGGCGAAACTATCGTGCAACAAGCTATCCTACGCGACGGAAATTCCCGGAAACAACATGGAACATCCATAGAACTACAGAATTACTAGACGCACGGAATTTCAAAATAATTTTTTCAAATACTTGTCCATAACAATAATTATTGGCAATTTTATCCTTTAAGACTATTCGTATCAAAATACGTTTAAGATGTATCATTTGCAAAATCAAGAAAGCTTTCAAACATAATATAGGAACTGAGGCCTGACCTTTAGCTCTATTTTGAAAAGTCATTGTTCCGTACTCTCAACCAAGTATGACCTACTAACAAGACGTTATGTGAAAATGCACGCACGCATCGTGTAGGGGCCGATTTAACTAAAGAAGCAGGGGCAGTCAGTGTACTGCCATTCTTAAAGGCTGAAAGCAGCCTCAAGTACGCCGACAAGAGGAAAATAGTGAAAACTTTAATTATATACGGTTTTTAAACGTTCATTAGGATTAAACGGCTAGCAAGCACCGTCACTTCTCAGAGCTTTTTGTAGCCATCGTAGCCTTCCCGTCATTAAAAGCCAACACAACGGACGTTGTCGTGTAATAGGCATTCTGGTATATACAAGAACGAATGTGAAACAAGTTTTAAGTTTCCATACATTACTTCCTAATAATATAATTATTAATTAAATTAATATAATTTATTCAAATTCGTATGCATGCTCGCACGAAATTTAATTGAATCATTGTCATTGAAAATCGTGACGTTGACTTCGTCTCTTTTATTTTCCTTCCACTTATATTCGAGTCTTTGATTAAAGTGCCAATAACTTTTCCTGAAATGTCGCATTACTTTATACTCGCACCACCTTATGCGCGAAGAAATACGACAAAGGGAAAAGATTGAAATATCGGTGGCTCTTAGCAGAGGGAAAGGGTGAGAGTGGGGGGATCGGGAGTGGAGAATTCAAATGGAGTGAAAATGAGGACTCTCACCGCCAGAGGACTGATTTCCTCACCATTCAGACGGCTCTGAGCCTCGAATGAAAAAGCCGCCAATTCAAGTCTCGCCGATCCGCCCCTCCGGATTGATCGGGTCCGGACACTCACCTTGTCAAAACCCCTCCCATTCTCTCTTCTCTCCTTCCCTCCACCTCACTCGCCAACGCCTCTTTCGTTGCTATCAGACTGGCAAGGACAGAAGCGAAACTTGAAGCGCTCTTGCTTGAAGAGTGGCATTCCGAACGATTTTCGGCTTTGATTTTCCTCCCATATATCTGATCGAAATATTTATTATCAAATTTCGGGATACTATAAATTGTATACGTACTTATTTAGCAATGGTTTTACAGAATGTTAAGTATTTGTAAAAGTTTTATACTGCACATGGTCCACAAGAGAAAAAATTATAACCCGAGTAGGTAAGTTAAAGAGGAGAAATATATATATATATATATATATATATATATATATATGTATATGTATATATATATGTATATGTATATATATATGTATATGTATATATATGTATATGTATATATATGTATATATATATATATATAAAATATACCTTTCATCTCCTCCAAAGAAAACTATTCAATTTAACTTATAAATAATTTCAATTATGATGAAAACTTCTATTATTATTTGATGGAGTCATCAAATCAATGTTTTGTGAGTCATAATTTAAAATTACTAGAATTTGAAACCAAATATTTTAACTTTCTCTGATTTTATTTACTAACCTATATCATTATTAATGGTATTATTAAATGCAGACCCAGAAAAATGAATTTAGTTTTAATGGAGAGTAAATGTAGAAAAAAAATCCCTCGTCTTGATTTTTTTCTCATTAATTATGAAAAGATAATATTAACTAAAAAATGGTTAAAGCAGATTGAAACGTTATTAAATAATATAGAGGTTTAGATATTTTTGAATTATAATTCTAGCAATTCTATTGTATAAAAATGAAGTCGCTTTAATTTCTAAGAAGGCTCTAAAATAATGAACTAATCCTCCAGGAACATAGTCAGTTCTGTAGTTTAGCTTGGCGCGTGCAGATCTAGAAGGGAATATTTACCAACCAAAGCAGCAGAAATAAAAGAAATGAAAAATTAAACGTTTAGATATATTTTCTGCACTCTCAATATGCGCTACCCAGATTAATATGACCCATTCTATGTTAGTGGAGAGATGAATCGCCGTTGCCATAGAGTCGAATGACCGTAGGATCAAAGCAGTGGAGTTCATATGGAACGGAATGGTCCACCTTTTGATTCCTGATATTTTTCAAATCGTTCCGTAGCTATCACAAAATAAGTCCTCGTGTTTAAACTAGATACTTACCCATTAAAGAATGCTAATTAATAATTGCAGGGTCCTTAAGTCCATCAAAATGTCACTCCGCGCGCTGTTAATAAGATTGCTCCGAGCATTTCACTAAGTTGAAAATTCTAGTGTACATAGCGATTCATCAAATACATTTATGCACCGTTTTAGATCAAAATTTGAACGCATGCGAAGAAATATGGAAAGAAATCGGTAAAAAAAATGAACTGCTCGATACTGAATAAATCTGCTCTACGAAGCATATAGCATGATTAGCATATAGCGAAGAATATAGCATGGCATTAGGAAGTGTTGCCGAGGACGAAAATATAATGTTATTACTATAAAAATCACATTATGATTGGAGTCGTTATTAGGATGCATATTACATTTTTATATAATTCATAAAATGTAGGTATGAATTATTATTCAAGATTTTACAGTCAATTTCGTTCGGACAATGCTACTTTCCTGTGGGAATAAATATATATACATATTAAAATTGAATTAACATTTTAAAAACTTTCAACATATAGTTTTGAAAACTCTCTGAAATAATAGTTCTGCCTAAATTAATGAATACATTTCCATTGGGGGAAAGATTCAAAATTATTTTTAATATTTGGAAGAGTCATGTAAAACTAAAAGAAAAGGAGATTGTAAATACTGCTTCACTGATATTTAGCATGTATAAAGCTTCTTATTTGAAAAGTTAAACAGTTAATATATGATTTTCATGTATGATTTTTATAAAGAAGATGCGAGTCAGGATACAATTATAAATTTTCAGCTTTGAATAGATTTTTGTATCAGATTCTAAGAATAAAATGTTCATCCCACGTAAATATTAGCAATGTTTAAAATTAATTCTGCAAAAAATTGAAAAATATTACAATGAATATAACGTCTGGCAAATCTGATGTGATAAATATTATCAAAGGTTTACTAAATTAAAATACATTTGCATAACCATTCAATATCAATAATCACATTTAGAATTGAACAATTCCAAAAATTTAGTCATACGTTTACAATTATTCATTACATTCGGAATCATTCTTGGAAGCCTTTAAAAATTGATTCTTAGAAAGAAATAATTCAATGTCCTACGGATTATTAAGCTAGCGTTATCTTTTCTTTTGAAGTAATTTCATCTATCAGATTATCCTAATTCTTCCCCCTTACGCAGTTGAGCTCATTTTAATCGGCTATCGGATTAAATTTAAGGGAGAAAGGTTAGGGACTCGCTGGCGTCCTTTCTTGAGCCCTTCTTGGTTTTTTATTCGCTCGCACCGTTCCCACGTTTCCCGACATGACCCTAAATTCCCTCTTCCATCTCCCTCACTACTTCTCCCCCTCCCCCAACTCCCTAGAGCTTCCTCCATCCCTCACTCTCTCGGCTCCCTTCTCGTAAACTCCCGACACCTTTTCCCCTTCTCTTTCCTTTTTATTCGCAGAAAATATTCTTTTTCTCATAATTTGTAGTGTTCTTTGTGGCGGAGGAAACGACGGCTAACTTATCTGACAGAAAATAATTCTTTTAGCCTAGCCGTCTCATTTTCTCTTGCGCTTTCTTCCATACCTAATTTTCCCAACCTTATATCTTTGTGAGTTTT
>CM073770.1:21831737-22039237 GCA_037158775.1 Hetaerina titia | reverse complement strand
AATCCTAGAGAAAATGTCTGAGGCTAGATCAAAAATATAAATGTTCTAGATGGAAGAAATCTGCCAGTAGACCGGCTGTATAGATATGTCATCATAATAGGAAACTATTTTATGACAAATATAAAATACCTGATTTATATAAAAAGAAATTACCATTAAGGGACAATATTAAGTATATTTATATTAAGTATATTTTTATTAAGTATATTATAACCAAAAAATTTCAAACAAATCAAGGTAGAAGAAAATTGGAGGCTACTGTAACTAATTTTTAATGAAATACCTAAAGGTTTAAGAATATTAGAGTAAGTAATCGCTGTGAAAGGGAGAATAAAAGACCGGCTATTATACAGAATGGATTAGGGCTTGGAATCAAACGTGACACAACATTCTCATATATTCTTAAAACTTAACAGGAGCACCGCAAACCCACCCCAATACAAGTCAACCCAATCTGTTCCGATCTAACCTCCGCTTTGCTAACATTCATTCTCATCCTATACGTACCACACTGCCTTTTTTACTGTGTTCAGCAATGATTGTGTCAACCCCTTGGCTGGCGGAGCAACTGACACTTGGGTATCTGCAAACCTGCCTGCTGAAATTATGAATCCCCCGCTGACTTTTGTTCGTGTATCCAGTTTTTTTCCAAACCAATTCCATGATACACACTACATACTCGTATACTTCGAAAGGTAAGGGCGACAATGGAGAATCCTGTTACATTCGGAGCTAGTTTTTTATTTTTTCCCATTTAGAAATATATAGGCAAGCAGCTTTTAAAATATAACTTTTCGAACTGAAACGCTGCAAAAAAAAATGCCGGAATATTTTGGCGATCTTTTAAATAACCAACTTCCTCTCCATACTTAAAGAGGAAATGGAAACCTGAGCGTGTAGATTGAAAGAAACGGTAAATAGGTAACATCCCCATGGGGAAAACTTTTACCACGGACGACTAACTATACGATATATGATAACAGAGAAATCACTGTGTAATAGGAAATAAACTCACGGGACTGTGTACGGATTAAGATAAGCATGCCTTTAATATTCCTAGCTGAAATTGAATTCTTGGATAACCCCATTGGTATATTTTGTACGTGTATCTTCAAAAAGGTTAAATCATACCGATATCTTTTAATGCCAAAATTGAAGCAAATTGTGTTAAATATGCTATTAGAGCAAATAAATATCCAATGATACTGATTTTATTGATGACAAAATTTTTCCCAAAGGTTTATCCAGCAAACTTTTTGACAAAAATCTCTTACTAAAGTTATTTCCTCGCATCTCTTCCTGATTAAACATGAGAGGAATGTGTAAAAGTAATGGGTAAAGAGAGGAAATTGGTATTTGGAAATTATTAAAATGTTTGGTCAAGTAAAAAATAAGCAATGTTAGTTTTCATTATTTATAACATTGGTTATCTGGCGGTGACCGGTAGGGCTCGAGGCTCGGTTGCGTTGCGCTAGTCGCGATAGCGTGTCCTATTGCTGACTCCCCGACTGACGAGGGCCTTGCCCATGTTACATCGTCTATGACATCGTCCACTGCTCCCGCACTCCTCAACAGACCTTACCTTCGGACGAGGGCTCTGCCTGGGTTACGAGTTTCGTGACCGCTTCTATCCTGCCTTTATTCCTTACTTTCCGACGGACGAGGGCTTTACCCGTGTTACAGTGTCTGTGACAGCGTCCGCCGATCCCGCATGCCTCATCAGACTTTACCTCCGGACGAGGGCTCTGCCTGGGTTACGAGTCTCGTGACCGCATCTATCCTACCTTTACCACGTCTCAGGTAATGTTCCCCCATACTAATGTTGTCCGTTCTCAGGTTAGGTTACCAAGGGTCTAGCCATCCATAATACTGAATGCTGATATTTATGCAAATGGTGTGGTATTGTGTCTGATGTAGTATAATACGCGATGTTTTTGGTAAGACTCGGCGTATTTAATGTGACCTTCCCCGATACC
The DNA here is from genome assembly GCA_037158775.1 of Hetaerina titia. NCBI lineage: Eukaryota > Metazoa > Arthropoda > Insecta > Odonata > Calopterygidae > Hetaerina > Hetaerina titia. The sequence goes on along the minus strand of CM073770.1, from coordinate 22,037,261 downwards.
TCCTGTGCGACAGCACACGAAACGCCCCTTGCGACACAGAAGTTTGATAGAGCTAGATAATAAAAATATTTTTCTTGGTACACATGTGAATATAATCTAAAGAAAATTGAGTATGCTCACTGATATTCACATGTTTATGACGTAGCAGAATCCCTGGCTATCTAGAGTAGAACTTAGATACATGATACCTGCAGGTGTATATCGATACCAGGGAATATTATCAATAAATTGTCTTTTTAAAGCGACTCTATTACGTTTACTACTCCGTGTTTTCCTATAGCTCTTCCTATCGAATCATTTGAATGACTGGCATTTCCGATCTTGACAGATTGTGATATGATGGAGTACAATAATACTCTGACATTGCCAGGAAAACATTTTTCCCTAAATAAAAAAGTAATATATTCTTTTATAATTTCAACATTACATTCTACTTCGGGTAGGCAAGTAAGGACATTTAGATTAGGAAGGTGGGTGCGGTAATTTGGAACGTCATAGTAACTTGCAGCACAACCGGTACATGTTGAAAGAATATCAAACCCATAATAGCGATTTTATCAAATAGGGATTGAATATAAGTGGATTGGAAATACGTTGTTTTTATTACATTATCTTAATAAACCGAGTGGTTTAATCTGCCGATACATGTGAGTCTGTTCTATTAATAATTCAAAGTTTGGTCTTAGGAGTGAATTAGGAATAACTTTACTTTTCTGAAAGTTTTACTATCCCAAGCTCGCTTCTAGTCCTGGGAGAATGTCACCATGGACAATCAAATTACTCCGCTTACTCCCAACGAGTTTCAGAGTTGAGTTCAGGGGATTATCTTTAAACTGGTAATGAGGAAAGATGAAATGGATATATGTAACCCCTAAAAGCATATTTGAACCAGGAGGAAATATTGTGTGGCACAAAATTACCCCTGTATCAAAGAAAACATTCGTTTTAAATGAAAAAGTTGTGATTTCCACCCAGGATTCAATTTGAAAAGAGGTTCGTCTGCGCGAGCGCATCGAAATGCCCCGCCGATGCCAAAGACCATCGATTCATTCCATCTGGCCTCAGCCATGGAATGAATTCTTTGGCTTCAACGGACACGAATGTTGGTTCCAGGAGGGAAAATTGAATCGGGGGAGGGGGGGGGTTGAGAGACAACGAAATTTAAAGCGGGCAGCGTTGATGAACTCGAGTTGTTTCGCCATATTGTCACGATTAATTCTGTAATGCACGGATAAAATCTTGGAAGCGGGAAACGAAATCTAAGGAAAATTTCCTCTTTGAGCCCTCCTCAGGAAATCTCCATTGTCGGAGGCCATTCAGTTCCTTAAAGTCTCCGAATCCGAACTTCCTTCCACTTTTATTTCTTTTACCTTATCTTACCCGTGATTCCACACTCCCTCCTGCGTGGGTTTTAGTTTTACGAGACTCGTGGACACGGAGAGTGAGCTCGGGGTTGGCGGCGGGCAAAGAAAGAAAGGCGAGGCGGAACGAAAAGGGGGCGCCCGTGCAACGCTCCGAATCCAAAAAGGCCAACGCGAAGAGAATACGTTTTTACGCTCTTTTTACCATTGGATCCAAACGAAAAAACATGTCTGGTGGAGGGATAAAATTTTGGATTACCCATTTGGATGCAGCAGATGCACTGGAGTCTCAATTTTGCACTTATTACGGCAGAGGTGAAAATGGAAAAGGATATCGTCGAGTAATGGACCTATGGGATACGAATCTCTCATATCATATAAATGCTAAAAAAACTTTACCCTCCCTCTTTTGAATGACCTATTCGTCGAGCCTGAAGAATGTACATATTCATAAATTCGTTTTCTCGGTATCTAAAAGTGAACGCAAAGCCAATTTTGAACAGCATGCATATATTAACTGTTAACTGCGGAAGAAACATTCTTCGTTCGCCATGGTTACGGATTTATTTACCAGTAAAAAAAGAAATGTATGTTAAAGTAAGAAAGTATGTTAAAATTTTTTCGAATATATTAACAGTATTTCAGTTCATTGCAAATGGTTGAAAGCTGGTTTATAAATGAAAACTTTATCATCGCGACTGAAAGAAAAAGTCATGAAAAAAGGAAAGCAACCATTTAATACCTCAAATGTTACAATTGTGACGATTATTTTAATGTAATATTCTCTCTCCAAATTGAGAATTGAACGCCAATAACTAATTGGCTTAGAAAAATATTAAGAGTTTGAAATTATTCATAGAGAGCCACTTTTTCGTCAAATATAATGAAAGGTGTTTTTAATGAAGTAACATAATTAATATTTTTATAAAAATTAAAGAATTTCAGAAATTTTAATGAAGAATTTAACCATTTCATACTTGAAATAGTTTTGGGGAACAATATATTCCTGAGCGGGTCGCTGTGGTCTAGTGGGTAGAGCGTTGGACTACTGACCGGAGGGTCCCGGGTTCGATTCCCGGGCAAGGCACTTTGGGCACCTGCAGCTCCACCCAAGCTAGTTGATTTTCGGGTACCAGATTCTTCCTGGGAAACCATAACCGGCACAGGGAAAGGAACTGGCCCCCCTACCCTGATGTGTGAATTCACACGCCGTCGGGCTTGGTACACGGGTGAGCTCTACCATCACCTACTAAACCGACCTTCGGGTTGATTACTGTGTTTATGGTTTATATTCCTGAATCTTAACAGTGCGAATTTTTTCAAAAAGATTAATTATTCTAACCAAAATGAATAAAATAAATTAATATCTTTTTTGTGATGCACAAAACATATAAAATACAATGATGTAATTCCAGTGGTGAATCTTCACCTTTCTCCGAAAAACAATCTACTGTGATGCTGCAGAATGCGATCGCTGTGATTTTTAACTTAAATATAAGCATTCATGAATTTTAAATTTAAAAGTTTTGTGACTGCTTTGCCAATTATATTTTTTTTCTCGTTCTTTCCTAATGAAAATAAATCATCGCAGCACAAAGTTAAACTCCATGGGAACTTTAATCGGAATCGAAAGATAAAAGTTTCAACGTATCTACACTGTTGATAGGTAATTACAGCAATTCATTTTCGAAGGGGTTTACAACCGCCGTAAAGATACATTTCTATAGTCAGCATTTTATGAGATATCGTTAAAATGAACCAACCTACTAACGCAAACAACTATCATAAACTGGTACAGAGGCTTCAGCTGATGAATATTTGCCCAAGAGGGGCTGTCAGAGCAAAGTTATGACCAGTAAAAGACCTAAGGCGACCAATAAAACTTGCATTTTGCCTGTACACGCAGAAAACAAGTAGTGATTCCATCACTATTGTTATTTGATCACTGTCTTACTAAGTCATCAGATTCTCAACGCGTTGAAAAGATGATTTCTCACATTTTGAAAAGAAAAATTGATCAGGAGTTGATTTAAAAATCTGAACTGTCACGGGAGTTTATATTAAAATATTGATGTTTTAATCGTTTTGTAAATGATTTTAAAATTCCACGGAAGTTTTAACTTCAACATTTATTTTTTAATTATTTTTAGTAGATAAACTACAAAAAGATCTCCACTGACCTCTCCAGCTGGTATCATTGAATTCCTTTCATATTATAAATTTTACTCCGATACGCAATTCCTCAATGCTATATTTTTACAGGGCGTAAATAGCTATGATTTATTTATAAAAGAATTTTCCACTTCAAATATGAGTTTTCTACTGGAATGTATGAATGAAATTTGAAACGCCAAATACCTGGAAAAAACGAGGGTATGACACTATAAACGATTTTCACAATTCATTGCAAGGTAAAATAGTTTTCACAAAAAGAAATTCTAAAATATCTTCATATTTGAGTCATTAGTACCAGTACATCTATGAAGAATAGTGGTAAATGATGAACGTAGGAATTCATTTCATGCGTATGATATCTTTGCGAAGTCTAAGAATTTGCTGGACAAGGCATTAGCATTCGGTTGGGAAGCTGAGGTATAGTTTAACTTAATTGTCTTAAGTTTCATTGAGAAAGCTTCTTTGAAAAAGCAATCAAATAAGTTTTAGAATATTGATAGCAATAATTAATTGAAATTTGACAGATTGAACACAAATATGGCTTGGGTACATTGACTACTTAGAAATCGTAGAGAAAATTACTTTTTTTTACTTTTTCCGGAATTTCTTTTGGAAAATATATCTCAATACAACACAAAATGAGACGTGTTTAACCACATGTCTCATTTTGTGCTGTATTGAGATATATCTCATAAAATGAGTGGTAGGTGGTGACTAATGGTAGTAATGTGTAATAAAACAGCTGCGTTGTTAATTATTATTAGGTAATCTACCGGTTAAGGTAGGTTTTTGGATGGACACAACTATCAAATAAACATTTTGTGACTCCCCACCTAGCAAACTAATCTATATCAGGTCCCTCTTCATCTCGGTGTACTTCTTTCCTCCTTTCATCCCGTCCAACATCCCTATCCTGTTCCTACCCTTACCTCGCTTGCCCAACATTCTCCCCTCTATTACCCTCTTCAACATTCCACTACCGCTCAATACGCCTTTCACCCATTTTTCCTGCCTCCATAGGATTTCTCTCAACAAACCCCTCTCCTCCCCCACCATTTCTAGTACTTCCTCATTTGTTTTCCTATCGGTCCATTTCACCTTCTCCATTCTTCTCCACACCCACATTTCAAAAGCCTCCAATCTACGTCTATCCTCCTGCTTCAGCGACCACGTTTCCGCGCCGAACATAGCTACGCTCCATATCAGAGTTTTTACGAGTCTTGTCTTAACATCCCTACTCAACGTCCCCGTCATCAACTCCCTCCTCCTTGAGAAAGCCTCCTTGCCTAGCGCAATTCTTCTCCTTACGTCCCTACCACTTTGACCGTATTGGTCCAAAACACTTCCGAGATATGTAAACTGCTCTACCTGCTCTATTCTTTCCCCGCCTATTTTAATATTTAGCTTAGCTTTTTTCTTTCTGGAAAATCGCATAACCTTTGTTTTATTAGTATTGATTCTCATCCCATATTTATTGCACTGAACCTCCAATTCACTCAACAATGCTTGCAACCCCTTGGCTGACTGAGCAACTAATGCTTGGTCATCAGCAAACCTAACCGATTTTACGAGTTCCCCTCCGACTTTCATTCCTACCTCCAGTTCTTCCCATGCCTCTTTAATCATTTCCTCTACATATACGTTGAACAGTACCGGTGACAATGGGCAACCCTGCCTTACACCTCTTCCTAACACTGCCCATCCAGACTCTCCGTTCCCCACTCGCACCTGAGCAGTCTGAGACATGTACAGGTTGCGGATCAGTCTCCTGTCCCTCCAATCCATTCCTATTTTCTGCAATACACGCATTAATTTTTCCCAATTCACTCTATCAAACGCTTTTTCGAAATCTACAAAACAGGCAAAAACGTCCTGATTGTATTCTATATTCCTCTCGACTAGTGATCTCATTACTGCAATGGCATCACGCGTACCTCTTCCTTTCCTGAACCCAAACTGATCATCCCCTAAGTAATCATTTGCCTTACTCTCTATCCTTTTGTTGATGATCCTGAGAATAACTTTAGCTGCGTGGGATATCAAACTTATTGTTCTGTAATCCTCACATGACGAAGCCTTTGCCTTTTTTGGAATAGGAACTAACACCGATCTCACAAAATCTTCCGGCCAGATTCCTTCCTCATAGATACTACGAATCAGTCCATATATGGCCTTCTTCCCACCTTTCCCTAACCATTTCAACATTTCTACAGGAATATTGTCCACCCCCACAGCCTTATTTGCTTTCATCTCCTTTAATGCCCTTTCTATTTCATCGTCGAGTATGCCTGGACCTAAGCTATCTTCTTCTACGTCATGTTCCTTTTCTATGTCTAACCTTGTCGGCCTAAGTTCTTTACCATACAGTGTTTCTATATATTCCTTCCATCTCTCTTGGATTTTTCCTGGTTCAACTATTATCTTACCCCATTTATCTTTAACTGTTAGCACAGATCTTGCCTTCTTACTTCCCGATAATAACTTAACCTTGCTGTATAGAGCACCAATTTCACCCTTCTTCTGTAAACTTTCCATATCCTCGCATTGCGTTTTCCACCATTCTTCTTTTGCTTTATTTGTGGCCCTTCTCAATTTATTGTTTAACTCTTTGTACTTCATTTTGCCTAACTCTGTGTTTACATTTTTCCATCTTCTTCTCTCATCCATCTTCGCAATCATCTCATCCGTTACCCATGGTTTCCTTATCCTTTTCCCGTTAACGGTTCCTATAGTGTCTTTAGCGGCTTCCAATATCCCTTTCTTGATACATTCCCATTTTTCTTCGATAGCACTCAGTTCTTTACCGTCCTCCATCATTTTCTCTACAGCCTCCTGATACTCCTTCCTCGTTAATTCATTTACTGCTTCTAAATTCCTTTTTTTAACCCGCCGCCCTTGCCTTATCTTCTTGAAACGAACATTACATTTCATAACAACTAAATTGTGGTCAGAGTCCGCATCCGCTCCTGGGAAACTGTGCGAATTTATCACACTGTTCCTAAACCTGTGCCTAACCATAATATAATCTAACTGATACCTTTCTGAGTCACCTGGCATTTTCCATGTATACCTACGCCTTTTGTGGTGTCTAAACCATGTGTTAGTGATGACTAACCCCTGTCTCCTGGAGAATTCAATTGCTTTCTCCCCGCGTTCATTCCTCGTGCCTAACCCATAGTCCCCCACCTCACCACCATCTCTTCCTTCGCCTACCGTCGCATTCCAATCCCCCATCACTATCAAATGTTTCCCTGCAGGAACACTCGCGATGATATCCTCTAACTCATCATACATCCTATCGACTTCTTCCTCCTTGTGGTTGCTCGGTGGCATGTATACCTGAATAATGACCAAGTTCGTCGGCTCTGCTTTAATCTCTACGAGTAAAATTCTATCTGTCGCTTGCTCTATGTTGACTACGCTTCTTCCTACCCCTTTATTTAAAATTACGGCAACCCCTCGTTGGCTCTCATCCCCACCGCTGTATATTACTCTATAATTGTCACTCCAGTAATCCCCGCTATCCTTCCATCTCACCTCGCAGAGGCCTAAAACATCTATGTTACCTCTTTCCATCTCTCGCTTAATATTTTCTAATTTGCCTCTCCTCAACATTGTCCTGACGTTCCAGGTTCCTATTCTAACTACTTTCGCCTTCTTCTGAGTCTTCTGTCCTGCTGAAGTTATTTCTTCCCCGCAAGGGTTTCGTGGGATGACGACCGCGGAAGCCTTGCCTCTCCCGCTGCCGGGCACGACACACGGCCTCTTGGGCCGTGTCCCGTAGTTGCCAGGACTCATATTATCTATAGTGCCCATCATAATATTCTTGGGAATCATAATTGAGGTGGTTTCCCGTTGCCTTCCTCAATAGTGTTTTTAACGTGACACCATCACTTAATGGCCGCCCCACTGGGGTCAGACGCCATTGCAGCCGCCTCACTGAGGAACAGACGCTGCGTGGACTACCTTTCGTCTGGCTCCTAACCTTCGACCTATCTGGCATGGGTGACCCTTCCAGGAGTAATTATTATTACTCCCGCCAGCACAGCTCTAGGGGTCATCGGAACACACAAGCCCTTCCACCACGACAAGCGTTGTTAATAGAAAGGGTAAATATAAAATTTGATGCCGCGTAGTTGGTAGTAATCACACGAAGTTTTATGATCCCTGATGCTCTATTTTCCTTCATTCTTTGTTAATATCATATTTTTCTTTAACTACCTCCAATCGCTGTAATCCTTTGCATATTCGCAGTCGCCCAGTTAGGGTGTCATATTTAGTGTATGAGAATTTATTGACAAAAAGTCAAATGTTCATGCGTACACTATTCCAACTTCGCAGATTTCAGGATAGTAATTTTTTTTGGATTTGGAATAGAGGAAAGTTAATTGAAAGGTTAACATGTATATAATTAAAAAATGTAGTACTTTCAACTATGGTGCGTTTCATTCAATGGGTACAATTAACACTTTCATCGCTCAAATCATTCACACTACAATTTTCTTACATATTTTACACATTTCTTACCGCCAATTGACCTGTTTCTTCCTCTCGCACACGTGAATCCTCACCTCTACTTCTGTTTTAAGCTCTTTTGAGATCATTGTCCCAATTAACTATATTTTATGCATAGGAGTGTTAATGACCCTACAGTTTCCTAGAGATAATTTCATCCAATTAACATAGATCCCGGATGTTTTTCCCTATGAATAACAAATACATTAACCATGCTGCGCTCAATACCGAAATGTAGCTCCTGGTCACGATATCCCTAACTAGTAACATTATAAATTGTAAGAATTTTGGCTTATCCATCTTCCTAGAATTTATCGACAGATTTTTGACCGCCGCATATAAGATATCGTGATAATATGTAGTTACATTTTTAGAAAATATGGGACGAGTGCCGTATTATATCAACTAAATACCTTTCCTTCCCTCCCTTTTGGCATATTATCTTTTTTTAAGGAACTTTCTTCTTCTGACATACTATTCCTATTGTATTAACAGGAATTCTTTTTTCCAAAGATTTCAGATGGACGTAAAACTATTATTAGAGAAATTCTATCAATAGACAGGTAAACAATACTTATACATAAATATTATTTACGATTTCAGTTCAATCGATACAAGCAACATTTTTTCTTTGCTTCATTAAAATTTAAGTTGGAATACACCGATAGGTTACTGTATGAATTGTTTGTTTGATAAATTATAAAAAATGTACGATATACGATAAAAGATATATACGATATAATATATCTATATATAATATTGACATAATTTTTCAGCAATTGAGTGCGGGGCACGATGCAAAACTGACATTTTGTGAAAAAATTAATTTGCCGGAGTACAATGCTAGGATGTGCAGCACACCTATCAGTGTCCTTCGGTGGTTTTCTCGAAAATAGTCATAACCCCACAGAAGTCGATCAGATAGTCACACGGATGCGACACGTACCTCAGAACAGCCATTCTAACTCTGAGAAAACGGCCCGGGTGGCAAAACATTCAGAATGAAAATACTTTAATACAACCTATGGGAAAAAACATTTTGTGTAAAGGTAAGGGTAAAATGTGACCAAGAGTAATAGCTGGCGTATTTTTTCATTTAGCAAAGATCACGCGGCGTGAGTATTGCTGGTTTAATATCACTAATGGTAATTACAAAGAAAATAACGCAACACAATACAGATAATCTATTTGATAAAGAAATACAAATTCGTCCTTTAAGACAATTTATTTTTCAAAGACTGATGGATGAAATGAACATTTAGTGATAAAGCCTTGTAGTTATGGGGGGGGGGCGAGAGTTCATTTCCGCCATTATGGGTGAATGGGAAAGGAAGAATGATGGAGGAAAACCCGGCGTCGGGCATAAACCTCCTCTCAGCGAAAGGCTCCAAAAAGTCCGCTCCAACGTCCCATCCGACGGACGGCAGACAGCACTTCAAGTGCTCTCCATAAAGCACCTAAAATATGGATAGGGATAAAACTGAAAAATATCTGGCATCTCCAGGATTTTAATCTAGGTCTTTTGGGTACGAAGCTAGGGGGTTCGCCACCGCAACATCCCGATCCATGGAACTGCCTTTACACACTGTCTTTCGTGTAATTTACGTGATGCAAAACTATATCAAAGGTTTAATATTTTACGAACACGAGCTGGTTTGTTTGTATCTCCTGATTCGTTGTTACTTTCGGAAAGATGGATAACGTTGACAGTTTCAGGCTCAACTTTGTGGAATTATTTCAGTATGAAGGTAAAAAATAAGAGTAACTTTACACTTCCACACACTTTTTACCCTCAAGATGGATGACATTCATGATATGCCCACATAATATTGCGAAATTCAAATTTTTAATTTTTTACAGTTGCTTATAATGTATCATTAAGGGTGACCAGGATACTTGAAATTATTTTATATTGTTACCATTTGTATAATTATATATTGTTTACTCTGAGGAAACGTAAAGATGGCTAATTGGCTTCTTTTTTCCCATTGGAGTACGATACTATGAAATTTTACTTCTAGTGCAGGCTTATGTACATGAAGTGGATACTTAGGAAAATCCATTGAAGAAAAGAAAGTCAGATGATGAACAGAAAGGTATAGTAGTCATAATTTTATTAATAATTAAACTGTTTGTAACTTCTGATATTGCTTTAACCAATGATGTTTAAATGCTAAAACGTTCGAGGTCATGTGGTGATAGACTCCTATCGTAGCTACTATAATTACTTTTACCAATTAATATGAATCTCTGAATATTTCAGAAAATCCTTGGCTATGTCACGTTTACGTGTACTATTAAGAAAGTATCTTACGTTTCGGCCTAGCGTGACGTTGGGTAGGGCTAGAGCCACCATCTTGGTGTCCCTACACTCAGTACGCATCCTACTATGGTAGTGTGCAAACTGTGGTTCTTCTACTTTGCTCACTCTGGGAACTGTTAAAATGTACACTGCAGTCGAAAAGCACAACGTGAGTTGTCAGCGAAGGTTGTACAGAAGGTAATTTACGGTTTTAATAAAATATAAACCTAATGTGCTGTAATAGAAAATCCCACCAGCAATGGCACATTTAAACAGGTCTTAGTTTAAGCGAACTATTAAAATGAATTAAGCCGAATTATTATTATTCCGTCTCCGTGCACTTCACAAAGTTGCTGGTGTATTTCAATTGGCTGGTGGTTTTGTGCACGTATAAACTTAATCACAAATCGCGTTTGACATCTCGCGGGATTTTCTATTGCAGCGCACATTTTAACAGTTCGCAGAGTGAGCATAGTAGAAGAACCACAGTCTTCTCACACTACCACAGCAGGATGCGTACTGAGTGTAGGCACATTTAGATACCAAGATGGTGGGTCTAGCCCTATCCACCGCCACGCTAAGCCAAAATATAAGCTACTTTCTTACCAGCCCTCGTAGTATACCAAAATTCTCACGCATATTATGCAGCGGAAATGGAACGGTCGGGTCCTCATTGAGTTTGTAAGCCTACGACTGTGTTAGTTTCAATTCACCCCTCATCTAGGTTATCAACTAAACCTCTAGGTTGATTTTAGCTCTGCTTGAAACTCTGGCTTGATCCACTGACACACACGCCCATTTACCGATCCACACGCACGCGAGTCATTCTTTCTCTCAGGGCAGGGCAACTCCCCGACCCCCGTGCACCGGCCGGCCGCCTTCCCCTTAGCCCGTCCCACCACACACACGCACCCGGGATCGGATTCACTCTCCTTGGGCGCAGGTGTTTGCCATAAATATCGAAATCTCTCGTTGCGGGAAGTTCTGAGATTTTGATCGTGATATGCTGGGAAAACAGACGCCTCAGGCCTCCCAATCGCTAAATTGCCGTTTTCAAAACAGTCACGTTATCCCTGACTCATGTGCTCTCCCCAAGACGGGGCCCGGAAATCGCACCTGCAAAGTCATGGTTGGAAGGTTTCGTGGCCATTAATGACCTGCTAATTACAATTTTATGCATGAATTTAGATCAAATCATATGAATGATGAACCATTCGTATACGGAAGTTATTTTCGGATGTTAAATGACTAAGAAATTAATAAATGACAGCTTTGAATGCAAAAAAATATACATACAGGGTCGCACCCAAAAGTGGTAAAACTGATTTTCTCTGGTGTCTAACCTATATACAATTGGGCATTTTTGAAACTTTTAAGTTCATAGGCCATTTTTATTTTGTGCCATTAACTTTTATTTTAATAAATGTGATTCCACTGTTAAAATCCTCGACTATATAGATTTTCAACAGGTAAAAAATAAGGCAATTTTTAAATATCAAATATCATAAGGAATAAATGGAGAATTACTTGAGATATTTATTTTCCGAAGATCTTTCAATACATGAGATTTTTGCAAGAGCATGCAATTCTATTTTACAAAAGTTGGTCATATAATTAATATTAGATATTATTCAATTGATTAAGTTAAATGTTGACAGGATAATTAATGCACAATAAAAATATATAACTTTTATTCAAAAAATATTATTCTCCACCATCGGGGTTTCATTACTTTACGACCCCTTCAGCTATAATTACGAACATCTACATCAATACTCTGCGAGCCACTAAAAAGGTGTGTGGCAAGGGGTGCAACACCAGGAGGAAAGGGCAAGGAATGAGGGGGTTAGGGTTTTTCAAATGGCGAGGGAAGGTGGGGGAAACTATACAAATAAATAACGCGCTGTCCCTACCTTTTAGGTTAATACTAATTGTGTCGACCTGAACCCTTGGGGATTTCGACTACAAGCATTCTGGTCCCTTATCGTTCTTGGAAAAAATGACATTTTAAACCTGTCAATCTTGCAGCCTATCTCTCTAATCTTATATTCGTGACCCATCCGATCGTAATACGTTGGGGTTCGTATTATGTTCTTGATGTCTTCGGAAAAGGACCCATTATTAAATGTTTTTAATAAGTTTAATCTGTATTGTAAACGCCGCTTTATACGAGAATCCCAGCCTAAATTTTCTAGCAAAGTAGTTACGCTACTGCGTTGAGTATTACAATGTTTAACAAATCTAGCCCCTCTACGTCTAATTCCGAAATCTAAAGTATAACGTTACGAAATATCATGATAACAATCAATAAATGAACGAGTGCTCATTTTGATTCACTAAAAAGAATGTCTTTTGTAGTAATAATATTTTTCCCCTTAGTGATTAAGATGAAACCGCCCTAATCTCAAACCTGATTAAAAGCTACGATATGGGAAACCACTACTTAAAAGACTTGTACGATGAATCTAATGAGTATAATTAATCCATCAACGACCAGACATCAAAAACATGTTCACACCTCGCTACGGCGCGGCGGTACGGACCGCTCGTCGCATTATCTTCGAATCGATCTCCGTGATGCGATGAGCACACCATGGCTCGCCGTGTAAACCCCTTTTCTTATATTCGCCGAAACACCCCGCCTACTTCGGGCAGGGCAACGCGTATTTCTCTCCCCGCGAGGTCTCCCTCGCACGAGTGCACTTTAATGCACTCCGTTCTCAAATTTCGGACATTTCCGCGCGAGGGGTGAGCCGGCACGCAGGCGCCGACACTGGGGGCTGCGTGTCAATGGGGCCAATCCGCTGCCCCTAGCCCCCGGCCGCGTCAATTACGCCTTTGCGTTCGACTCCACGCTCTCTTTTTATCTCCGCCCCCGCATCAGATAGCGTCCTCCATTTTCTTCGCCTCTTTAAGACACTCCGTACCATGCAACACGTTGGAGCATCACGAAAATAGTATACATTGTGGATATCCTCCTTTTTTCTCTTCTCCTTGCCACCTTCCGTTCCCGGAGGAGTGGTGCCGGAAGGGCGGACGGGGGGGCGGGAGGGTTGTGGAGAGAGGGAGAGGGAGCAGTGCACGACGGATTGGGTGGGCGTGCAGAAACAGACGGGAATTGCTTTGCGTGCTCGAGGAAGTGCGAAATCTCCTTGGGAACGCCGAGGTCGCCCTAGCTACGAATCGGGTTCGAACTGGGAAACAAATTCCCTCCGACTGATTTATGTTTTGAGTAACATTTATCGTTGGATACCTATCCGCTGGGTTCATGTACTCGCACATGCATGGACAATCGTGCAAGGCACAATGCATTCATCTTCACGCTCTGATTCTATTTCGGGATTTACCCCGCAGAAGCTAAACGCTTCAATTTCCTTAAACTAACTAAAACAAAATGAAAACTGTTCTTGACGGGCTTTATTTGGTAATGGTCTTTATAAAAAATGAGGGAGATAAGCAACCACTCCAGTGTTTCCGAAAGGTCTACCATGAGAATATGATATATAGAGCGACCTAACCACAATCAACACATGACATCAGCAGCAAAATATTAACATATCCGAATTTTCTTAAATATTCAGCATCCATTGTCATCGGCACTTCAGTCGCTATTTATAAATAATAAATTTGTTTCAGACTAAATTCACTTTTTATCTAGTGTACGTGCATCATATTGACAGCTCTTAAACCATTTACACGTAGTCTGTCCTATTATTATGTCTATTGTATTCCCTTTTATATTTTCTATTATCTTTGCGAGAGGAAACTTTTCTTTTGGCTATAAAATGATCAAAATATTGGAGGATTCATTTCGGTTTTTTTCCATTGGCATTTCCTTGGATGACCGCTTTCTGCTTTCAAACGCGGCCTATTTGAAAATTTCCCAAAGTTTTTAATACAAAAAAATACTTGACGCACAAATTATTGGCCAGGTTTCCTTTAAGAGTAATCTAGTCCCTAACGTATACACTTATCTTAACACTTAGCCACTTTTTGGAACCGTCTGGAAACGCTTCTTCCGGAATGCTCATAAGCTTTTCCGTCGAATATTTTTCTCTTTCTCTGGAATGTTGGCAAAATTTGTTTCTTTGAGCGGGGCTTTTAGTTTGAGGAACCGGTAAAAGTCAATTGGGGCCAGGTCTGGTGAATAGGGTGGGTGAGGAAGCACAGCCGTCCTATTTTTGGCTAAAAACTCAAAAGAGTTCTGAGAGACGGATAAGCCGGCGCAATACCGTGGTGAAAAAACCACTCCTCGCTCCTCCAAAGTTCCGGCCGTTTTCGCCTGATTCTCTCTCTTAGACGTTTCATCACCCACAGGTAGTACCCCGTGTTGACTGTCTGGCCTTCAGAATAGGTATTTCTGATGCACAATCGCCTTTGCATAGAAAAAAACATTCAACATCACCTTGACATTAAAGCAAACTAGTCGAGCTTATTTTGGGAGGGGAAATGTTTCATCAATCACCGTTGTACAGATTGTACTTTCATAACGATATCCATAAACCCATGACTCATCAACAGTTATGATCCTAAGCAAGAAGAGTGCATCCTCCTCAGCTCGATGAAACAGTTCCTGGCAACACGAACTCTATTTGGCTTCTGGCCTGTTGTCATTAGGTGAGGAACGAATTTAGCGGCTACTCGATGCATCCTCAATTTTTCAGTCAGGATTTCAGATCACGAACTAATCGAGATGCCTAATTCTTTTGCTAGTTCCTTGACAGTAAAATTTCGATTTACAGGAACGCAATCGTTCATTTACTCGATATCATCAGTTGAAGTTGATAGACTTCCAGGATGGTTATTGTCTTCCACTGACTGCCTCCCCTTTTGTACCTGATAAATCACCCATAACACGCGGTACGTTTCATTGCGTCCCATCTATCCCATCTATCTTCGGAATTTCTTACTTCAGCTAGAATTATATCCGAATTATGTCGAAATGTTAACACGGATTTTCCCTTCTTGCTTCCAGATAGTTTTTTAACCTCCTTGTATTGCGCACCAATTTCACCCTTCCTATGAAAACTTTCAGTATCCTCGCACTGCGGCTACCACCTTGCTTCTTTTGTTTTAATTTTAACCCATCTTAATTTATTTTTAACTCTTTCCACTTCCTTCTACCTTATTCTGTAGTTACATTCTTCCATTTTCTTCTCTCATCTACATTTCTAATCATCTCATCTCTGAGCTTAGATGTTCCTCTCCTTTTCCTAGGACCAGTTTCCATAGTTTCTTTTGCAGTTTTTGATATCCCTTTTTTAATATCTTCCCAATATTTTTCGTTAGTACTCAGCTCCTTACACTTACTCATGATTTTCTCGACAGATTACTAATACGTATTTCTTGCTGGATAGAACGATTGATTGGTAGCATCTAGTCTACGACCAGTTTCAATAGTTTCTTTAGCGATGTTTCCCGAACGATGACAAAGATCGTCGGTTCCGATTTTTTACTTCTGCTATTGATCAGTTCCTTGCTCTATGTTTACCTCACTTCTTTCCGCAGTCTTTTTCTTTAATATTATGGCTTTTGATTTAATGGCTATTCTTTAATGTAATCCCTCGCTAACTTCCTTCCGCTGTATATTACTCTGTAAGTAGTTCTCCAGTAATCCCCGCTATCCTTTCATCTTCCTTCTCATACACCTAATGCATCTGCGCATGCATATTTTCTTACACCCCACCTTATGTCATTTATTATTCGTATTCACAACAAAGTTCTAGCATACTAAGTTCCTATCCCAACTAATTTGGCTCTTTACTACGTCCTCCTTGCTACTGCTGTCACTTTTGCCCTTCAAGGATTTCATGAGATGACGACCTCTGAAGACTTTCCTCCCCAATTGCCGGGCAAGACCGATTTGGCTCGGTCTTGTGGATTCCAGGATTCGATTTCTCTTTTTTTTATCTTTGGATGAAAACCGAGGGGGTTTCCCGTTTCTTTCTAAATTAAATTTGTTAAATTTTTATTTTGATTTAAATTATTATTTTCTTGATTATACTTGTGCAAGAGGAATTGATTCCGCTTTCATTTCAGTATTACGATAGCTCGAGTTTTCGTGTACCTAGATAATATTGGGTACACTTCATTGATGCCAAACCATATCCGAAGCATTCAGACTTATTATATTTCATGGATAAAAAGATAAGGAAGGGAAACGCCACCATGCTCTCACCGCTGCTATTCTCAGTCTGTGGATAATCGCGTCAAGAGCCAATTCGATTGAAAGGTAACCGAAGGAAAATAGTCAATACCGCTGTTTCGTGCTCCCCGGCGATCGGCATCCTCGCGATTTGCAACGCACGGCTTTTCCGAATTGCTCAATGTCCCAGTCAATGGATAGATGAACCACGGGCAATCGCTAGTAATATGACGACGTAGTCTGGTTACAGGGTTTGCAGGCCTTGACTTACGTGAGCAAAATATGCAGTAAATGATTGAAATCATGTACGACCCCAAGACCAAAGACAACTTCCATATTTAATTACCATTATTAACTGAAATATTATTGACGTTTATATCATGTTCTTGTTACAAGATATCTTATCTATTTTTTATTTCCATTTATTTTCTATCAATGAATTATATCTCCAAAAGAATCAGCTGATTGAAAAATAAAACTAATCGACCTCTCACCATTCAACGTTGAAATAAATAAATATTGTTAACAAAATATATACGATTTTTATTTTAATGAAATGAACACCATATTATATTGATTTCCATATTGACTTACTGTTCCGAAACGCATGCGATGAATAACGACAATGGAGAGAAATCATATGAACAGGAACTTAGAATCCAGTAATGATGTTAAACTATTCAAAACAAGGCGTTGTCATGGTTAGACAGAAAATCTGAGGTGCAGGCTATTATCAATTCCTATATGAAAAAAGCAATTGAAGTTGAACTGAGTTGCGGAGCAGTACTCGACCTCGAGATTAGCAGACGAGGAGGTAACTTCATCGCGGATGCCGGAGAACAATCAAAGATTCTTTTGGAATAATAAAATGGGAATCACGAGGAATTATTAAGTAATCAAATATCTATGACAATGAATTTCAGCGTTATCATTCTGATCGCCTCGTTTTTAGAAATCGTCTTTTTAAAATCGATAGAAGAAGGCTCTGTACCTCACGACTTGAAGCTAGCCCATATAATATTCCATCTATAAAGGCGGCGATGGAGATAAACCAAAAACTTACCGACCCTTTTCTTTAGCATCCATCTATTACAAAATATTAGAACACATAATTGTCAGTAACATCATGAGATTTCTTGATATTAGGAAGATACTAAGCTACAACCAGCACAGATTTATGCAGAGGAGATCTTGCGAAACATAATAGGATCTTTTCATTTAGGATATACTTAGATCGGGAGAAAAAACACAAGTTGATGCAGTATTTCTGGATTTCAAGAAAGAATTTGATGAAACTCTGTAAAATAAATTTTTACACAGACATAAAAGTTATGGTATCAATGAGAAAATTATAAATTGGATTAGATACTTTTTTCCAAATCGCAAAAAAACGGTAGTCATCGATGGGTTATGCTCAATAGATATAGATGTAACTTTGGACGTCCCTCAGGGAAGTGTAATAGGGCTGTTTCTATTCTTAATATACTTTAATGACTCAAGCTTTCACGTTAGTAGAAACCCCAGATTATTTGCGCTGAACCCCAGATTATACTAAATGGTTTACAGGGAAATAAGGGACCCATCAGATTGCGAGCCACTCTCTAAGAGTCTTAGACACAATATCGAATTGGTGCAAGGAATGGGGATTACTGTTTAATATAGATAAATGCGCAGTTTTGAAATTTGGAACAAAGGAAGTGGCGAACGAGACAAACTATGAAATAGAGGGTTCGGTGCTGACTACGGCCAATCAAGTATTTGGGGGTAGTTCTAACACCACACCTTTCATGGGGGTCACATTTCAGGACAATATGTGCATCCGCAATAAATAAACTGCTTCATTAAACGGGTGGTGGGAATATGTAATGAGAATATAAAAGAGGTGTTATTTTGCTCTAGTTAGACTTCATTTGGAATATGGCGCACATAGGGATCCTTGGGAAAAAATTTGGCAAAAAAGTTAGATGAAGTCCAGAGAAAATCCACCTGATTCGAGAACAATTCTTATAATTAGAAGACGAGTGCGACAGGCTTTTTGGTGGAATTACGCCTAAAAACCTCCTTAACTATTAACATTGTTCGGCGCCGGATAATAAAACACTGGCGCTACCTTTTCCGGGTCTGGACTCAATCCTTCGCTATCCAATAAGAACCCCAAATAAGAGACCTACGAGCAACAGAACTCTCACTTTTCGCGATTTATTGCCAACCCAGCGTCCTGTCATCGTATCAATACCATTTCCAGCCGTTTAAGGTGCTCCTCGAATGTTTCTGTGACGATAAATATACCGTCCAGATAGCCGAACACCACGGGCTCAAATTCCGGCCCGAATAGAGCATCAAAAATCCGCTGAAAGGTCATGGGCGCATTGATCAGTCCAAATGGCACTAGAGTGAACTGCCAGAGTCCCGATCCTGGAATTGCAAACGCGGTATATTTCTTGCTAGATTCTTCCATGGGCACTTAATGTTACCCATGTTAAATCTATTTTAGAAATATATCTCGCCTTTCTTAGCTCGTCTAAAATCTCATTCATGCACGTTATTGGATACGCGTCCTTTCTCGTCACCTTATTCAAATCCCTATAGTATATACAGAATCTATTACTACCATCGCTATCTTTATCGGGTAAGTCGAGCAAGGAGTCTTTGCTCGACTTACTCTTCGCTCCTTTTCGAACTCGTGCCCTCCGCAGAGCAGGGGTTGCTTGCTCGGCCCATTTACCGCTACCCGATAACTCTTTTCTTCATCTCCTTCACAGCGAATAGAGTGGAACAGGGGCTCCCTGGTCGGCTCCATCGCGGCGTAATTAACTACTCTTACGTTCTCTCCCCTCTTAGCCGCAGAATCACGGAGTACAGCCGACCTTCTCGGCAATTCGTGCGGCTTCCTAACCTCTTAAGTTTCTTCTAACTCCCTCGCAAAACTTCTTTAGACTAAGTAACTTGTTCCTCAATTTCCCTCCGTTCCTCTCTTCCATTGGCGCCAGGCACTCGGGTGCCCGGGACCGTGAAAGCGGTATATCCTCCCTCGTTCTTTCCTCTCTTACGTTCCCTGCCCTTACCTTAATTTTCCCACTGCAACGATTTCTGAGGAGGTGGCGACGGACCGGCTCGCCCCCCCTCGCTGGTGTTTCCTAATGCCTCGCGTAATCGTGCAAAATCGGGACAATTAGAGATATTAGTTCTGCCGCAGACTTGGCAACTCTGCGTGTTGCTGCGTTTCGGGCAGTCCACCGCACGATGTCCCTGTTGATTACAGCTAAAGCAGATCCTTTTGGTGCATTCCCTTGCTCGATGCCCAACCTCTTGGCATTCGAAGTAAACCCCTAAAAATGCGCCACTATCTCTCCCAGTTGCAGCCTGAATACAGACTCGTGAGCTTTTCTGCCTTGCACCGATAACATATCGACCCTGATTTATGACTTCCGTATTTCTCGATATCCGCTAGGGATTCGATACGCTTACTTTCCAACGCATCTTTATATTCGGGCCTTCTATTCCTCCACACTAAATCTAACTGCTTCCGCCTCGACAACTTCCGATCTAATTAACTAATTAGGTATTTCATCGCAGATAAGAAGAAAGATTTTCTCGCCTCTTGCCCGAGTTCTATGCGTCAGGTCGTTAAGAACATCCATATGAGTCACCCGTCCAATGAAACTATTCCTAAAAGATTTATCAAAATCCCTCCGTGTTCTCAATTCGTCCGCATAACCTCTATACCACCTACGAGCTTCCCCCTATAAAACGAACGGCATTGCGCGTAGGATTTCCTTATATAACATTGCCATACTCCTACGGTAATCGTTAATTAATTCCGGGAATTCCTCCGCGCTGTCCTGACTCCCGCCAGAGAACTGCAGCTTGCAGTTCTGCAAGATTTTTGAACACCTTGTCTTACGTTCCACGGAGTCGAGACGCCGTGTTGACCGTCTCACCCTATCGCTTTCTGCCGTACTCTTGAGTGGCCGATATTCACGTAACCCATGCCTACTCCCTCTGTTACGTCCATCCTCACTATTCTGCCGGCTATTTGAGCTCGAGTGCCAACTGCGCTCATATCGAACCGTACGTCGCTCCGAACGTAAACTGCTGCGGCTATCCTGTGACGAGGCGCTGCTATCACGCAAGCGACTTCCACGTGCGCTTCCGCGAGTGCGGCACCGCGTCGTTGGTCTTTCCCTCATCCGATAAGACTGCCGCACTACCTCCCACCTCCCTTACCCCGGCTTATGCGCCCGCGTTCATTTGGCCTTTCGAGCCTGCGCGCAGCGTGCCTATCTCTACTTTCTCTACTCGCCTGACTGTCACTCGAGCTTGACTGTTCCCGTCGCTGGCACGTTTTCGCCGGCCGAAGGTCCTACTCCCGTTGCGCTCGGACAGCATTCCGTGCCCTCATCGGCTCTGTCCTTACCCCGAGAGACTGCCATTCATATCGTCAATTAATCGGGTTTCCAGTACTGTGCGCCTGGATGGGTCCGCTTTGACGCTTCCGAGCGCTTCATGCGGGCGAGACAACTACGAACCGCGAGTGATCACAGTCACGTCATCGACTGTCAACTCCCTCCCCTCTGAGGTACTAACCAAGCCCTCCCAGGTCGTGAAGGTCAACTCTACGCGCTCGTCAAACTCAGGATACCACGAGACTCGAGATCTGGTCGAAAGCCGCGCAATGATAACTCGTCCCGGCCTCGATCTACACTTACTTCGCTCTCGTACTAACTCGCTTACTTTCCCATAAGTCCCAAAAATCACGTTCAAAAAAGATAAAAGCTCTTCGCGCCCATTTATACGTATCCCATCGACTTCGAATCGTTCGCTCAGGCACCATCACCGGACCAATTATATCACCGCAAATACAGGGGAGGTGTGACCACACTACCACAGAAAATTTCGGGTGGGCCTGCCCGATGCAAAACGACACTCACCTGTCACAGCCCGATAGATAGCTGACCCAATCCATTTCTGTAATCCTCTGCTTCGGTTTTCCGTACTCTCCTCCTCGTTCCGGCAAGCTTAATCAAAAGAAAGGCGGCTACTACGAACCCCAAATAAGTGTCCACAAGCGGCGTCTATACACTCGGATATTAAGGATTCCACTTTCGATGTGTTTTCAGACTATCAAAAAAGAAAATAATTAACCCCTAAAACGTTTCTGCATCATTGCCTGCACCATCCAGTCCAGTTGCTGCTTGCAAACCCTCTGCTCGACCTCCAGTTGCAAGGGAATATTAATCAAAACAAGAACAACACTCACGCCCGCTTCCCCAAAAATGCTAACATCTCCGAAAAAGTATTTTCCCATTAGAAAGAACTAAAGAAATAATTTGCATATAAATGCATAAAAAAGTATCCCGCTTGAAGCATACATACATATAATATTTTTAAATTATTATTCGGTATCCCGCTTATTTGTGAAGGCTTACCCACTAAGTTTTCCCGATGAATAAGGGAAGGTCATGCCAAACAGCTAACTTAAAACTAACGTGCAGCACAGTGGTTAAACACTAAGTCACAAATCCACTTACTGTTGCTCGGCGATCCGTTCAAACACGCAATTCGTTTTTTTTTGGTTCGCTCGAACTAAACACTCGTCACCCCACACCTGCCCTTCGTCCGTTCCACTATACTCGATAATACGCGAGCTATCACCAAAATCGTGTTTCCGGAATCGAGAATTTGCATTGAATTTAATTTAAATTTCGCGAAACCTGTCCAGCAACAGCCCCACGTTGGGTGCCATTTTTGTAATGTTGATATCCGTGGCTCTATTCTTGGGAGACAATGGTATCAGCCAATGCGGGCAACAGGTGCTATCGAAAAATAAACCCCCGACTATTGTCAATGCAATTTATTTTACGATCTTCCCCGACCTGCTCACAACAATGCAGCTATTAATTCCATTCGTCACTGTCAGAGGGAATCCCGCTGGACTCACGACCACGGGGTACTGGTCGTCGCTCTGTACGGCGCTCGGCGTGCTCGCTCTGGATTACCACGGTACTTCGATTTCTCTGCTTGCTGGCTCGATGCGTGGTGCTGCTCCTCGTGCTCGCTGCCTCGGGCGTGGTGATGCTACCCGTGCTCGCTGAGCCCGACGAACCGCGCTCTCGTCTTCAGTGCACAAACTCGAGGAACCAAAACAGGTTTCCTCCCCAAGAACAACCTTCTCGAATCAACTGCAAGAAGACTACCACACTCGTCGCGGCTAACAGGCTTGACTCCCTACAGCGAGCCCGAGTGCTAGCGGTCAACTCCCCTCGGCGAGTGAAATAGCCCGAGTCCTCACTGTCGACTCTCCTCAGCCAGTGGCATATCCCGAGTGATAACTGTCGACTCCCTCCAGCCAGGGGAACAGCCCGAGTACAAGTGGTCAACTCTCTCATGTTGGCGCTAGTGCCTAGCTCGCTTCGGGCCCAGGTAGCGCTGCCTTCGCTTCTGACGTGTCCGCTCTCGCGGCAGACACTAGTCCGCGCTATCCGAATCTCGGTAGTCTCGCAGCCGGAGGGGCCACAATCCGGACGCGACTCGAGAATCGAAACTGTACACCCACTCGTGTCATTTTCCATGTCACTATATATATATGTTCCGAGTTCACATGTTTTCTATAAGAATGAGATTCCTCTTTCACGTATCTGTCATTTGTTTAAGTTTTTTTCCTGGACTTAAGTTGCTATTATTTTTGTTCTATTTTTTATACATAATGCACCAATTTAACAAACCATGATTATAAGTCATATGTATTATTACCCTCACTGTGCAACGGCAGGAGAGATTCTTTTAATGAAATTAAGAGAGATTAAGTGTAGAACAGATAGTTTTCAGATGTCATTTTCCTGAACGACAAGAGATCAGGATAACGTCGTCCGACTGCCTAGGAGGAAAAAGTATATCGGGTCAAAAGTAGTTTGTTGTGTAACCACCCCTTGTCACATACCATGGCTTGCAGGGCAGTATGTACGTGGTTTGTTTAATAATTCCTTAGAAAAATCAAGAGATGGAGCTCGCAGTATTGGGAAAAGTTTGCTCTCAGTTAGCTTCATCTCAGCCCTGCATTTCAACATGTACGCGGAGGGAGGAGATGGCAAAAGGTGCTTCGGGAAACTGAAGATAGAAATGGAGATCTGTAGGGAATTCTTTAAATAAGTTTTGCGAATGAGCAAGCTTTAGTCAGTCAGTCTTGTTAAGGAGTTTTTTTAAGCGTTGGAAAATTAGTGCGATTGGTATTAACATGACATATCACGAAAGAGCTATTTGATTTAATTATATGTGGGGCATGTACATATTGTGCACGATGAATTACCCGTGCATTAACGTGAATACACTTAGTATAGTTAAGTTTAACTAGGAAAAAATGGAGATATAGATGCATTTAAGCAGAAAATAAATAAAAAAAATTAATTCCAATTAATAAAATTCATTAAATTTTATGAAAAATTCATTTTATAAGTGATATAGCCCTAACTAAAATGGTGACAACATATTTCAATAAATGCATCTTAATGGAAATATAGTCGTGGCTATGTGATGCATATCCATTATGCATTTATTCATTTTGGGTACGCGATATATTCTATGGATGTTCGTGGCGTTTAAATGGCATATTTTCTTCTGAATACGGTGAAGCATATGTTTCTTATTGTAGCATACCGAAAATAATACGTGCTGAAAACTGTAATGTACTATTATCATAATGCGAGGCACTGGCTATTTAGAGTGGTTATCGCCGTAAGCGCACACGTGTTCACCTAAACCGTAGAGGTTGTTGTATTCCAAGGTTGTAAAAACCTTCCAACTCCTCCTCTCAATGGCACGCTCATGATGTCGAGGGCACCAAACGGAGATTTTCCGTTAGCGCCTACGCGAGCACCAGTGTCATGTGCCATGTTCGCTTATGACAAAAAACTGGACGAAATAATGTAGGAGGCGGGGAGAACGTATAGCAGAATATATGGGTTAAAACGATAAAGAAATGACGTAAGTGTGGGTAGGAGTGGGGAGCAAACAGCAAAGCTGATAGATAGTGGCCAGTGGTGGAGGAGAGGTCGTCGGTAAGCGGAGAATCGGATCAGACGCACGTGCCGAGCAGCGCAAAGGAAAGGATCAAAAGGGAATCTTAATTGGCATGCCGAGAAACTTAGCTACGATGGAATTCAAGGCGCCAGTGAAGTAATCGCGATATGATTCGTATATCTGTTTCTCTGTCTCTTCCCGAACCGTAAGTGTGATTCTTGCAAGAACTGAGCACTAGCTTGACGACTGATTTTTCAATTTGTAACGGTGCAAAACAGTTGACATATCCCCGATATAGATTCTCCAAAATATTGGCGAAAATTATGGGATGCGAGTTTGGTAAACGATAAATGCGTACATATCTCATTCCATGTGAAATAAAGTACAAAAATAAGTGCATCTGCTAAAATTCTTCCAAGAAATTATACCAATACAATTAAAAATAAAAACTATGGCTGTGCCACTGTATTTTTGTATTGCTCGAACACGTACTCTAATATTTCATTATAGTTGAATCTAAAATTGAAAATATTTCAGAGCTCTTTCCATTTCTTTTCAATAACATTATTCCGTGTTCCATGTTCTAGAGTCATATTTAAAATATAGTGTACCCGATGAAAAGGTATTAGAGATACGCTTCTTAATGTTATATCCCTGCCAGAGAATGTCAAAATATGTGAACATAACTGTGAATTGTTATTTTCGTGTGATATAGAGCCAAAAATTCCAACATTTATTATCTTCAAAACTAAAATTACGGAAATAATTTTTCATTATTATTTGCTGTGATCTATTAATTCATCAAAGCTACAAATATTTAAAATGGATGTTTTGAAATACTTAAGACAAAATTGCATTTGCTTTTGAACTTATATATGCCTTACGTTTGGTGACTATATGCTCTTAACAGGAATTGATTCTCGAGTGTATCTTAAAACACTTCCAATTTTCAAGATCTGTCAATCCGAAAAATGTTTTCTTTTTTCATTTCCAGATGCAATTTCAAAATATTAATCACAATGATACAAGACGATCATTAGAATATGTTTTTTTGTGAAAACAGCGATGGACAGATGAGACCTTCAAAGATAATGTGGATATAACTTGGAGATCGAAAATATCTTGCGAGCATTTATGATCGATATACGATATTTTCGTGAAGACTAATATAATGGGTTTAAGGATAAGAGTTAACTCCTCCTTCCACATTTAGTTTTTGAAAGAGAAGGTAGAATGCAGAAACTATTCATTGGAGAGGTTCATTCGCTAAGGATTTCTTCGGAATGAAACTATAAAAATTTTATGTCTACTATATGTACACCGTTTTTTGAACCATTCATACGAATATTTTCGTTAAACATCTCATCTACATAAATAATTTTCTAAGAGAAAATGTTATATTCTTAAATTGCCTTAGCAGAGGATATAGAGTGATTCCATGTAGCAAGAGTTTACATCGATTTTCTAATCATTTTAGTAATATTAATCATTAGGTATATAGTGATTATGTAATTTACTTAGTTTTGGCAGCCTATGCTGTAGAGCATAGACGTCTCGATCGCGGCATCATGGACGTCGGCGCAAACTCATTGCGGTAAAGGGAATCGATCGAGTAAGCCTTCCGGGAGTCACCCCATACACACCGCCTATTTATTACGACGCTGCTTCATTTGACGGAATTTTACTGGCTATCGAGGTTCTCATGCTATGATTTACAAGTGTAAACAGTTACGATTATTTTAGAGGGATGTACTAAGACCTTCAGTGGGAATTGATTTTACGGCTTTCGTTATGCAAGGTTCCATGGAAGGTAAAGTAAATGGATAGATTTGCGGTATGTACCCGGAGAAGGCACACAAAGAGAGTAATGAAAAGCGTCCTGATTTGCAAACGAGAAGACGTTAGCCGATGGGAAAACTGGAGGGAGCGGCAACATCGAACCAATCCCCACGTTTGATGACCAGTGACAGTGATGGATGACGGTCAATTTTACGCATTTTACTCCTCCATATAATTCACTAACTTACGAAGTCTCGAAAGAAGAATAAAAAGCGATTTCCTCGGAAATCCGATTCCTGACCTATCTGGCCTTCTTTTGCTCCGCGAGAGATTTACGTCCTGGCTGTTATACAAGACTTCGCCCCGCCTCCACTGAGTTCCCTAAGACCTTAGGGTTCTTGGCAAACAACCCGTCTACCCTGCGGCGGCACGGCGTGTACATAAAGGATATCTATGCCTCCTATCCAGGGTCGATAATGCACTGCTCATCATTTGCTCGATAGTGGCTCGATGCCTTATTTACTGGTTATCTCCAAAACTTTAACCGACCTGGTAAGACTTTAAGGGCGGCCAAAAGACACTTTGCTGCATCGTTTCTATGCGATCTCCCTTCGATACAAGTTAATTATATTTTTTTATCGGTCTGGAAAACAAATTAAATAAAACCAAAAACAGCTGCCAAGAAAATTATGCATTTTAGAGTAAAAATACAACTCATTATAATGTGAAGACATCAACTACATAATGCATGAGATTCACGCTCCGGTAATTCCATGAATCAGTGCGAGAATATTTTGGAACGTAAATTGACACTGGCACATCCGAATTATTATGAGAATAGACATGTTATGGGGAACGAATTGAGGATAAACTATTACCAGAAAAGTCGAAAAAGGTGTACATGTTCGGGGGGTTTGATTAATAGGAGTGAAATTGATTTTGTTGCACAGAAAGTTTTCGTAAATGCTATTTTTGAAACACGAAGGAGCTTGAACTTCGTTTCACGTTTCACTGAACTGATGTGGTTTGTACACTTTTCTTATTGTTTATCCGAATGTGCGTGATTGCCCATTTTCCTGGTCATACCTTGTCGTCAGATGTTCCGGGGAGGAAACAGAGCTCATTACAACCATACATAGGACTAGAATCAAACCCTTGTCTTTTGGTTTATTAGGCGAACGCGTTACTCGCCAGTCTAGTTTATTTCTACACGATTACTTGCGTTTTAGTGTTTGTTTTTTTATATCTTTCCTTACGAGAGGGAGAGAAATAAAATTGGGAAATTATTATGGACACTCTTACAACACTAACTATACCTGCCGAATTCAACACCCCGACGTGATTCGCCTTGGGTAATTCTTTTTCACAATAAATACAGTTCTTCCAAAGTTATGCAGCACGACGACAGGAAATAATTACCCAAAGCGTGAATTAAATCTGGATGTACCAAGCTTAAGCTTTTAAATATATTTTTTTATGTTGCACGTTATAAATAAACATATTAGGTGATGAATTATCAAGAAATTGTTTGCATAATTTGTGATAGAGTTTTTTGAGTCCGCCACTTGACAATGAATAAATATTAGTAGTCAGTTATGATACCCTAGTCATTTGAAGCTAATTTTTCCCATTAGATATTAATCAATATTCATTTCCAAGGATTTAATCATTGCGAAAAACTTGGTGGAATAAGTTAAATATCGGTAATGCAGTAACGATAAAAACAAATAGATGTTGTTTTGAAGTTTTGCCCGCAAAAGTCACCGTTTGGGAAATTTAATCGACGACACATTTCATCTCTTAAAGACAGAGTTATTAAAGAAAACTGTTTGTCGTCATATTTTATTGAAGGACTGCAGTGTTAGAGGAGAGGTCGGTGGAGCGAGGGGCGGAGGGAGGGAAAAGAGCTTTGGTCGTCCTCCTTGGAACTTGCGCCTCAGGCCAAAGCACCCTTCAAGGGACTATGTGTTTATCCTCGCAAGGTACCCCACAATTACCCATGGTACACAGTGGCATATCTGCCGTGGCGGTATGGCTCCCTTTGGCAAGCCATGCCGCCAGACCAGCCTCAGCAATACTGCGCCAAGAGGCTCAGCAGCGTGATCAAATAGGGACCACGCCGTTCACCTACTTACCTATCTCAAGTGCCTACTAGTGCGGTAACCCTTTGAGAGTCGATCATTGGCTCTTGAAAAAAAAAGATTTATTTAATCACAGATTAACTGGAACATTAAAGATTAATTGTTTTTCAGATATTCAAACCGTTTTTCCATATTCATCAAGACGGCATATTGCAAATTACCACAGTTTTGTAGCCTCAAATATTTAAACATAGAGAAAAATTATTAAATCTTCAGCTTTTATTATCCATTTTTGCTATGGGCCTACGGATACCCCATTTGCTCCTCCTGTCGAGACCCTTAATCCAAGGAGTCAGGGTGCTTGAGGTTTCAACCCAGCTCCACCTTGTAGCTAGACGCGCTCCAAGTGACTACAGTCTCCCTTTGTGGTCGGACTATACCACGGTTTAATGACTATCTTCATAAAAAAATACAAAGAGTAATTTAAGTCAAAAGGTTGGAAAATTCGTAAATTTCCGTACGCATTGCAAGCAGCGAGCCAGTTTCACATGCGTATCTTAATTTTACTTTCCTTGATTTGGATCACATTCCATAAAATAGCAAACTTGGAGGAATTATAAAATTTCTATTACCAATCAGGAATAGAAAACGTTATTCATATACTTCTTGTAGCTATTGTTATTTTATGTATCATTTTGGGAACTGCGTTGTTAATTCTTTCGCCTTTAGTGAAATAATGCAACTACAAGACGTATTTCGTTTTAAATGATAATAAACTAGTTATTTACAAACATATATAGCAAACATATATAGGAAATTAAATCATTTTCATACTAGGTTAATTTCAAACACATTCATGGCATTTATTTCAGTGGAAATACGCGACCTAATCTCAATTTCAGAAGTTGGCACAATCCTTGGGGCTTTTTTTTTACTTCCCACTCTTTCCACATATAATAAACTAAAATAAAAATGCACACATGGAATGAAACATTCAAATAAACATTATCGGTTTAACCAACTAGAATATGTTATTCCAATCAGGACATATATTTTCTAGCCGTCTTGGGAAATGATCACGACATACCGAAAGTGAAAATTCTTTCGTGAGGTTCTCGTTGAAAGGAATTCATAGCCACTAAAACATAATACCTTTCCTAAGGATATTCGAACCCAGGATTGAAATTGCACAATAGAGAGACGTGGATGTGGCAGACTTGTAGACGGAGGTCCCGCCGGCAAACAGGCCGCCCTTTTTCTCTTGCCTCGCCAACAATCCGTTGGGCAAATCTCGAGTGGGTGGAGGCGACTAGGAGGGAGGGCAAGGGAGATTGCCTCGACTAGCGATCCATTATAGAGGAGGGCGTTCTTGGGCACAGTCACGAGGGGCAGGGGAGGATAGTGTTCGCTCGAAAGGGGCAAGTGATACCAGTCGTTGGGCTTAGTCGGGAGTCTGCTGCCGCCATCAAGACGGGTTATTATTACAGGGTTTCAAACGATTAGGGCGCCTAGGTTTTTTATCCAACAATTTTTATCCAAAACCATAGTCTTCCAATGACACCTTTAACTCTCTTTATACTCACTCTAATTAATGTGTCATTTCATACCTAAAAGGAATCTGCATTTACGCAACAACCTTTAAGCCGCTGCAGGGGCTCTTGGCTGGGGGAGTTAGGTCACCAATCAAGCGCCCATAATTATGATTTCAGACAAGCCTATAAATATATATTTTGCGCAATTATGCAAAATTGTATAATTTGTGCATTATGCAAAACTGACATACAGCTAGACACACATGTCCAAACAAGTAATGTGATAATGGATGTGTTTATCGTTATCAACAAAATTGTAATTTTTAATTAAACAAAAATGGGACGCTTAGGTTTGAATTTATTATGACTTGAGTATCGTCAGAATGAAATTGTGTCATTGAGTATGTAGTCGGTGGTGTCTTTGTTATTTTATTTTAATGGTCGAATTGATTTAAATAATTTGGGACCATAATAATTCCCTCGATGTCGCAAGAGAACTCAGTTGCCCTGCACCTTTCTAAAAATCTGATTCTTACCTGCTGTCCTCATGTATCGAGGGACCACTGAACTAATTCCATTGACGTACCTGTCACACACACACACACACACACTCTTTTCATTTCATTTTTTTAACATACTTAGCGATTTTTCTCAAACCATTTCCATTTACTCAATAATGGTTTTCTCCCGTGGATCCCAAACACTTGTCACTTATCCCAAATGTGACCTGCCTAAAGTGGAAGAACACTTCTCTCTAACCTTATCGTTACAATTCCCTTCAACCGGCCTCAAGAAACCTAGCTACTCACGGAACACCTTGTTGAAAGCCTATTTAAAAGCTAAAAATATCACATCAATCTGAGTCACTATCCGGAAATTCTCCACCGGCATTTTTCATTTTTAAGTTCAATATCCTTTGGCACCTTTAACGATTTCCTTGATTTACTATTTTTGATTTGCTAGGTATTTACTTTTCATGGCTGAAATTGTGATATCAATGAAGTATTTTCTCTTTGCTTCAATATCGCATGCCTACCTCAATATCTTTGAATTTCAGAAATAGGTCAGTTAGCTCACTCCATATACAATCATTATTCATTCCTATTGAAATAGTAAATTTTTCTTTTGGCGATTGAATATGTTTTCTATACCGAAGGAGAATTGGCCATAAACAGCTTTATGACCACTAATCCCCTCTCGGTTGACTAAATTCAAAACCTGCTCCGACAAGTTTGTAGCTAAAACATCAAGAATTGATTCACCCCTGGTCGGCCATGTCACTTGTTCATGCAGGAAGCTTTTAGAAAACGTTTCCGAAAGCGATTCGCGGATGTTTTTATTTTTTCCGCCTATTTTAAAATTGTAAGCGCCTTAATATATCGATGGAAGATTGAAATCTCTACAAATTATCACATTACCATTGTTGCATCCATATATGATTCCCTGTGTCTGCTTCTTCAACTCCAATACTGAGTTATGATATTCGTTAGGGGGCCTATAACAAGCGCAAAGGTAGATTCTTTTTGACGACCACTTTTTGAAGGAGCACCAAGTACTTTCTATTTTGCTATCAGGAAATGCCTTAGATACGCGGATTTACGAGTTTTTAAAAGAAATAAATACACCGCCTCCTTTTCTTTTAACTCTTATCTTTCCCATAAACTTAAAAATATTTCGGCAATACTTCGCAGCCCGCGATTTCTTTCGATAATCAGCCCTCTAATGAGCTAGCATATGCACTCTGAAAGAGGTGATGTTAATCAGCTATCTTATTTTTTTAACTGGGTCAGTTAACTGCTATTACTGATGTCACCTCTTCGCCGTTTTCCAATGCACAAATTCTATTTTTTCTTGGTGATTTGTGCCTTTTTATCGCTATTGTTTGTTTTATTATCTTGGAGATGTGAGAATCATAGATATAAAGTAGTAAATCGTGCTGGACCATACTTTGTTTTCTTGAATATAGTATCTGCACTCTTTCCTACCAACTATGCTAAACACTCAAAAGGTGTTCATGTATCCTACGTACTACCAAATGCGATGCTTCGGTGCTATAATGGACCCTGGAGCGATTGACTGGTACCCGATACGATGAGATGCAGATCCTTTCCAGTCAGCCCCATTTACTCGACAAAATCCCCCCAAACTTTCATTTAGACCCTCCAAACCAACCTCGCGCGGTCAAAACGCGGCAAGCGGTTACACACTGGTAGATTTATTGCGACTTTAACTCCGCCTCGAACAGCTTCACCTCCGAGTGAAACTTCTTAAAGGAGTGCAGTATCTCTTCCGCGTTCAGAGGCGTCATCAGTCCCTACGTGAGCTAAAACACGTGCCATTGTTTCGCATGACACCATTTTCCTTAGCCCATAATGCTTACGCTATTATGCATTCCAACTGTCAAGAAAGGATAGTATATTGTCGAAAATGATATTTTACTTTACTTTAAGATTTTGTAGGATAATAATTCTAAATAAATTAGAGAGATTAAGATCTCTCTAATTTATTTAGACACATGGATAAGAGATGTCATTTTTTCGACGAATGCTAAGGGATTAAAATAACATTGTCCGACCGCGGTGGAGGTAAAAATTTTCGGGTCAAAATTAGTCGCGTGTATTCACCGCATGCTACACCCTTTGGCGGTAGCTTGCAGGCTACTAAAATATCTAAATAATCATTAATTACTGGAATCCTTCCCACCGCCGTTATTGTACGAGGGGGAAGCTTTCAATTGCGAAGAGTTTTCTTCTATGGATTAGAACAAATACGGTGCAAAAATTTCCGCAAGTTCCTTCAGTATTTTGGTGAGGATTTCTTCTGGAGCTTGGGATTTGTTTTAATTATAATCCAGTATCCGGAGTAATGAAGAGAAAAGGGATATACTAGATGTATTAATCAGGTGATCACTAAAAAGCTTAACCGTTGCAGATCAACAATGCAATCTCATTCATCGGGTCAACTGCACTACAAATAGGATTTGGAACACAATAAAAAGGGTCAGAAAACACATAAATCTTTCTCGTTTCGTAGATTTGTTTTGCGTTGAAAAATATTGACACAGATATATAATTTATGTAAGAATATTAATGTGAATAAAATAGAATTTTTCCAAATGTATTCCAAACATACTGCAAAAATGCCGCTTACCAGTGTATAATTCGTAAAAAAACTCAATCCGGTCTGATGAATTAAAACAAAAAATCTCTACTATCCACTCGTTTAGTGACATTGAACAAAGGCAAAACGTATTTAGCGTTACTGGAGTAAAATAATGTCGAAATATGTTGCGGCATACGCAAGCTACACGAGCGTATGGGCACGGTGAGGAAGGGGGGATAGAAGTTAGAAGAGTGCGGGGGTTTGGGGGGAGGGGGAAGGGAGAGGAAGGGGGGGGGAGATGTGGGACGCCCCCCCCCCTTGGTTTACTCGTGACGGCCGCCGCTTTGGGGAATATGCCGACCATTAGTGAAAGGGGCAACGATCCGTGGAAGCGACAATGCTGTTCTAATGGCACGCGTCAGAAATTACGAAAGCAGCGACTCTCTCGACAAACAACCGGTCAGAGCTGATTAGCCAGTCGACTAACATAAAGACCGCTATTGAAACGAAGTAGTCGGTAATTTTGAAAAGATTTTGAGATCTTTATACGGTAAATATCTTTAAAAATGAGCAGGACCTTTGAAAAGAAGACAAATGGATTTTACTTAACCAACATCCGGCGATCCAGCCTCCATCCCTCGGATCCTCTGGTCAGGAGCGCTGAAGGATATCTTGTCTGTAGCTAGAACGATTAATTTCCAAAATGTGCGTCTTCTTGAATCCAAGTTAAAATCTTTGCCCATTGGCAAAACACGAACACGGGACTACTTCGTTGTGAAGCATATTACTTGACTTCGGCGTTAATTACGTAAAATTCGCGATCGTCCAGCAAGGTTCCACCTCTGTCCAAATTATGCCCCACACAAATACTCGAGGTTAATTGATGAACCGTCGGCGTTGTTTCCCAGTCGGGTTTTGCCCGAAAGGAATCTCCCGCTATTTAATTCAGGAAACCCCGTGATTGAAAGTAGCCGAGTGTTCTGACCACTAGAGCATGATACCAATCAATGCCTATTAATCAGATAATTCGCATGGAATAGCATGCGCATAAGTAGTGATCATTGGTCCCCTTGTCCCGGTCCCCAGTGCTGCGTTGAGGGACTCCCATTGGACGGAATTGGATCCTGTCGCACAGTCATTGAAAATGTCACTCATTACGAGAGATCCTCAATAGTGCAGGCATTACAGGCACAGAGGCATTGATTAAACTCATGGGGGCGAACGACCACCCTGTGATCTAACCCCCAAACTCATGGAAATCCCGGCCGCAAATCGTCTCGACCTCGAGCAAGTGCGTACGCCGGCGTAGACGTCGACACTTGGCTGGTTCAGCGCAGCTGCTCCAATCTGCGCAACGTTTAAGACGCATGATGGCGTCGTTCCCGCACTAGGAGGACTCGAACTACGTACCCAATGGCCTAAGGACGTGGGCGAGTCGGTGACCGGCCACGTCTGTCCGGCAATCCATTCTCCACTCCATATTACGGATATATCCGCTCCCACTTAAGTTGACTCGGGTTGCGTTCAAATGCGAAGCTGACGTAGATGTGTAAAGGCGCGGAGCTTAGTTTTCGGATATTCTATTTTTGCGAGCAACATGGGAATCCCATTTTTTATTCACCTAAAAAAAGCCATATTATTACATGATGCCCCGCAAGTTACCACTAGAGTTTGCGTTTGTGACGATGTCACGCCAAGCACACACTATTAAAATTAGTTTTCCTATAATGGTAGTTACTGATGAAAATACAAAATAAATTAAATAATGTAGTTAATGTTAGATCCAGCCACGTGCAATAATGTATAGTATCTTTGTGCAAAACAAAGTTACGCTCTACGGATGCAAGACGAAACTATTGTAACAAGTAAAACAATTAAATAAGTCTTCGGCGGAACGACAGTATTCTAGGCTAAATATAATTTTGAAATGTTTGTCCCTCGAGCAGTAATTTGTAATTATTCATTATTCTGAAATTTCGCGTTCGTAGGAAAAGTGAAATTTTAAATTGGTCGATTCAAAATTCCGTATTTCTAATTTAATATTCATTATTGACCTCATTACGATTCAACAAAGACAACAAGGGCTTACAGGAATAAATAAGCACTACAACTGATGATCTCACCGAGGAAGGGAAATGTTCTTGTGTATTAAGACTATATAGATTAAGAGTAATACTATATGTCTCTAGACTTGGATTTGGAACTGGAATTGGCAATTTGAAAGAGGTTACGCTTTTCTTCATATTAGGTTGAAATTTCTCCCAAGGAATTTGCCATTGCGGCTAATCCCGCGAATAGTTTCGATGTCTGAATTTTTTAGCACTTGGAACACATAAGATGTTAAGTTTTTCAAGAGTACTTTATACGCACTCACTAAATCATTCGCATATGTCGCACAGATTTTGGATCACAGAGCATTTGAAAATAAGCTTATAAATTTATAGATTATACATTTTCTCAAGAATTCAAATGAGTGACTTGTTACAAACAAAGAAAAAATACTAATAATAACAATCCACTTTGTTCAATAAAAGAAAAATATGACTTTTCGTTGGCACCAGAAACGCAGTCAGAGGAAATACCTTTACGTATCGGTAATGTGGTTATTACAAGGCAAGCGAATTTGACATATTATTCGATTTATATGAGTGACAACGTCGTTTATGAGGATTATTTTTTAAAAATTCAATTGGAAAATGAAATTAAAATTTGGAAATGATGAACAACGTAGACATATTGGTTCACATAGTCAATTAGTTGCACGCATATTTTAGGAGTTTCCAGGAAAGTAAATTTATAGTCAGATAATACTTCGAATTCCATTCCGTATACTACCGTGGAAGTACTCACGCATGAGTTTTAGAGCGAGAGAGCGTTGAATTCCAGGGTAGGCGTCCGTCGGAAAACGAGCCCTATCCATTTGGATACTCTCATCTCTTGACGGCCCCCTTCACTTGCTTTCATTCGTGAGTGCACTTAACTCACGCCTTTCCCCGGCACCAAATCGTTCTGGCAAGCAGATTCCCGGGCTCATCCTTGGCTTATATTGGGGTTTGGGACTCTCACATCCGCATGGCGCATGAGTCAACGAAACAATGAATGGAAAAATGAAGGAACTTTGTAATGGGGAAAGTTTGGGAGTGGGACGCGCTGACTAATTTCCCGATGCGAACCGAAGCCCCGTCAGCGAAATACGGGCGTGTCAGGATGGTTCCTAATGCACACGGATGATGCAGCATCGAGGAAGGGGACATGCTTGAGCAAAATCGGAGCAATATGCTTGAGAAAGCATAGGACTGAATTTTTTTCACCAATTTCGCTGGAAATATTCTTATTCGGAACCTCTTCAATTATGTGCAAAATACGACCGTCATCCGGGACGTGTAAGTATAGTATAAATAAATGAAATGTGATCACGCATAGCAAATTACCAGTGAACTTTATTCATTGGACCCATGCAGATTTATAATTAAATATGCTTCGGAGAATCCAATTCCTTTTGAATTTGGCATTGATTGATTTGCCATTCTGCTAGGATACACAGAGTATGTACCAAAAGTAATGAAATTAAATTACCCGCGTCGCTTCTATTGGTCGGAGTGATACCAAATTACTTAGAGTAGGTGTGGGAAACGCTAAGCTTTGCTGCAAAACTGGTCACAGCGCTCTAAAATCTTTGGAAGAGGCAAAACTTTAGTTATTGGAAACCTCTGCGCACCGACCGTGTCACGAAAGACCAACCGCGCGGAAATGTCAAGTGAACTTTTGCAACGTTTTGAAAATGAGCCTGATTATTTGAACAACATCATCACTGGTGATGAAACCTGGGTTTTTGAATACGAACCAGAAACAAAACGCCAAAGTACACCAAGTGGCACACCGACCAGTCCCTCCAGCCCAAAAAGGCAAGAATGAGAAAATCAGAAGTGAACACAATGCTCATTGTCTTTTTGGTAGTAAAGGAGTGGCCCATAAGGAGCTTGTTTCTCAAGGTTAGACAGATAACGCTACCTTCTACGTGAATGTCCTGAAAAGGCTCCGAAAAAGGGCCATCAGGACGAGAAAAACATCTCCTTTCCTTGCCAACTCCATCACGATAACGAGCCTTGCCACAACGCGCCACGAGTCCGCGAGTTCCTGGCTGAACACCAGATTTCAGCACTGATCCACCCCCTTTATAGTCCTAATGTCGTCCCAACAGACTTCTTTTTGTCCTCTCGGATTAAAGCAGCCCTGAATGGAACCCGTTTTTCGTCGATAAGAGAAATCCAATCAACCGTGACGAAGACCTTGCGAGAGGTCCACGAGGACGCCTTCCAGTGCGCGTACCGGTCATGGTAGAGTCACAGGACAAAATGCGTAGAGGCTCAAGGACAGTACTATTTTAAGTATTTGTCCTAATCTTTTCAATAAGTTACTTTAAAAAATTAAAGCATTACTTTTGGAACTCACCCTGTACAAGATCCGTCTCAAAAGTGGTATGACATTTTTTCCAAGTCAGAAGGACGGGCGGCGGTTTCTTTGGCTGGGTTAGAGGGAGGGGAGCCTCAAGAAAGGTGGCAGTTTGCTCCCAGCCTTTACAGAGCGTGCATAGTTCGTTTGCGAAACTTCTAAATGACGTGACTTCGTTACTCTCCGTCATGAACCGGTTATTGGAACAGCACTACGCCATCAAATTGAGCTTGAAACTGGAAAAAACCGGGAAAGAGACTCATGACATGCTCAAGGCGGCTCACGTATATTACTCGTAATAATGCCATGGGTATATCAGATGTTTTTGAGTGAAAAAAATTATTATCCCTTCGACCTCAAAAAGTGACGAAAATCTTGCATGAGTCATGGCTTTGTTTGACAGAAATAGCAGATTAGGTGTTCGCAAGGTTTATGATGAACTTAGCATTCCTAAAAGTGATGGGCATTGACATGTGACCGAAAGCATAGTCGTGTGAAAGGAGTGTACGAAGTTGGTGTCTCGTGTGCTCTAGGACAAACAAGAGGTAGCTCGCCCGCGGATCTGCCAAGAGCTTCTCGACCATGTGAGTGAGGAGCCAGATTTAGTGGACAATGCCCCACCAGACTTCTTCCTCTTCCCCCACCTCAAATACGTACTGAAAGGACGTCACAACGGCACGGTGGAAGAGTTACAACAGGCCGTGACGAGGGAGCTTAGCAGAATTCCGGGCGCCGCATTCCAGAAGACCCACGAGGTGTGCAAAACCCGCTGGCAGCGGTGTGTGGATGCACAAGGGAGATACTTCGAAGACTTTTGAGTGAATATATCGAATCGGGGAGTGAATTATTTTAATCAACTCAGTCCTGCAACTTTTGGGACAGACCTTGTAATGAGCAAGGCAGGTGTGTTTGAAAAGATTATCTCGAGTGAAGGATCGCGATGTTTAACAAGACAGTAGGCTCAACACAAATAACAAATTTTTGGGGTCATGTGTGTTACCGTCAGTAATTAAAAGTTACCGCTCGAAAGGCATGACAAACCCATGATATTTTCGTTCGCCTGACTGACGTATTCTCGGACACACTTGGCGCTTCTAATTAACTTTAGCCCTGCCACATCTTGCGGACCTAAGAGGAAAGAATCATCTCTCCTAAGATCCGAGGTATACGTACTGTGCCCTTGGGAAACTGCTTTAAACTCTCTTCCCATCCCCCACCGATCTCCTTCCCGTTAGCTCTCCATGGCCGAGAAGAGGCAGCTGACTCCCCAATAACTCGGGGGACCGCTTCCAATTCCCAGCACCTTAACTCGGTGTATCTATCCCCTTGTAGCTCTCCGCCCTCTTTCACCCGCCCACCATTCATTCCTCTCTCTCTCTAATTCCGTCTGCATTCTCTCTCGAACAACTTCGGATGTGCTCGCGAAATTGAAACGCTGTGGCAAGCCGTTGCAAACCCTTGTTTCTCCGGAAACTTCTCCACGCAGTTACATTCACCCTGAAGGGATCTGAAGTGCGTTCTCTGAAAAGTTTCAAGACATCGGAATGCGGATATAGCTTCTGCTGTTTTTTTGTGGCCTGAAGTTCTGAAGAATGCTTTTGAAATCTACATAATAGGGAAAACATGTAATAGAGAGGATTACCCATAGTGAAAATAAATGTAACTCTTTTGTTATTTTGTTCAATGGGCGTTAAAATATTAAAACATATAAAACAAACAACAATATGTTAATGTACTACTACTACTAATCTAGTCTCTTAAAAAACTGGAGTTTTATGAGAAAAAGGGTTTTTGCTTGAGTATCAGAACGGGAAGATTTAAATAAATGTGTATGCCAAGTCCTCCTCGTAAAATTAGATTTATATTGGGAATAGAGCATTGTTTAATGATTTTCTGCTTTTCTTTCTAAAGTAAGGCTATTCCAAAACAAGTATTCACGTGATCTTATGTATTTCTCCTCACGTTTATACCGTAGTGATTAGGTGGTTTTAAAATAAAATGGCACATTTATTTTTAATAATTAACAGATGCTAGACTAGAACTACGAGAACTTTCATGATCCCTTTTATGTTCAGAAATATAAGATGAACATGTGCTTCATCATGAAGTGAGAAATTACTTTCCGTCAAATTCTATTCCAAAGGTTGATGAAGTTTTAAATAAAAAATAAAAAAAAAATTAAAAACTGCATGCACATTTTTGCCAAAGGAAATTATTATCGTTTATATTGCAAACAATCTCATAAAGACTAAATTTCTCCGACGATTCAAAACATTTGTTCCTACGTTAGGCATGACAGAAAATTCAGTGATATCAAATTACAGGTAGAATTCTCGTAAGTTCTGAAAGTGTACTGTCAGGGAAATACTGGCAAATGAATTACTCGTATGTTTGAAGAATTTGCTAAGCCTTTTTATTTAACGTTAAGGTAAATCCGCTAATATTACAAGTTACAACGACAAAACTGTATTCGATTCTCGGTATCAATAACTGGAGCTATAATGGAGCATTTTACTAGGCATGTGAGAACAAGCAATCAGCCATTAGACTGTCAGTTCGACTTTATTTTCAGAGTGGAAAAGCCATTTTTTCAGTCAGATGCTGCATACGTATTTCGTGCCG
Source organism: Hetaerina titia (assembly GCA_037158775.1). Taxonomy (NCBI): domain Eukaryota; kingdom Metazoa; phylum Arthropoda; class Insecta; order Odonata; family Calopterygidae; genus Hetaerina; species Hetaerina titia. The sequence goes on along the minus strand of CM073770.1, from coordinate 21,997,179 downwards.
TAGAAAAACTTGTATTAAAATGTCAAGTTTAAACTTTAGCAAAACTGATATTACCGAGGCAGCAAATTTTCATTCGTTTGTGGAAACACCACTGCTACTACAGGGCTCCCTTCAATTACCCCATCTTGTGCTGCGTAAACCCAGCAAAGAAAAACTAATGGCAAAGATTCGACTCTCGTCCAATGAATACATTTTATAATCAAAGCAATCGCCTGCGTGAAATGCCTCGCTGGGCGAAAGGACCCCCCCACCCCCCGTCCCAAAACCGAATTCCTATCGCCTCTGCTTTCCTTAAGAGCGTTCCATTCCTTTCCCCTCTCCCACCCCCGCGACAACCCAATTCCTTCGCAGTGACACCGCCTCCATCACCCGTGGGTGGCTTCCAGGGACGCGCGCGGGGCGCTCGTTTGTTGTTGCAACACGGTGGAGAGAGGGGGAAGGGGAATTGAGACAGTTTAGGGGGTTCAAACTGGCCGACAGACGGGAGAAGAGATGGAAAATGTGATTGCCGGCTAGGGGGTTTAGCATGGTTCCGCGGTCTGTCTTGTATCCGGGGGGCGTTGGTGGGGGAGGAGGGGGGTGAAAGGGCTTTGATGGCTATCGCGGAGGAAACAATAAGGGAGGGAATGGAAATCGTCTTGGGGAATGAATTTCCTCCCCTTCCACCCTGTCCTTTTTATCTCGGAATCCTCGACCCCTCGACTAGTATTTTCGACCCACATCGGCCGCACCCTCCATCTCAGTGGTCACGGGTAATTGTTGCTTCGGCGCAGAGAGGAGATCTCGAAGATATCCCACGGCGCGCCGTTGAGAAAGAATCCCATCCCCGCAGGATGTTTGGAGGAAGGACAAAGGGTAGGGGTCGTACGGCTGGTTCTGGGGCCGTTCGCTCACCCTCCGATCGACCTTTGGCCCTTCCTGCCCCCATTCGGGTTTATCATCTCCCTTGATTCCTTCCTTTTTTCCATCAATCCCTCTCTTGAGGACCGCGTTCACCGAAAGATGACATTAACACACGGGGATGATTGAGTCCCATCGGTGTCTTGTTTGAACTACGCTGCCGTTTTCAGGGAAAACTGGGTGTCGGCACACCGGACGCTAAGTGATCTTCCATTGACAAGAAAGCAGGGAAGAGGCCTGCTTTTTCGTGCTTGCCACGGGTTTGACGAGGAGCACACAACTTTTGGTAAACATGTGGGTATTTGCTGAACCAATCCATGCGGCGGTTATCCTTTGGTGAAGCATTCCTCACGATGGAAAATTTTTGACGGCTGGAAGGTTGTTTGCGAAGTTGTCCGAATAAATATGAAATAAAAATCCATTTGAGGAAGCAACAAGCGACCAAAAGCGACTCACTTGCTATTTGCTGAAATGGTAAAACCTGTCGTAGAAGCGTCTACTTTGGTCAAACATTCCCCAGGAGGATTCTAAAAATGTGATGATTGATGACGCGCTTCGTTTTAGTCACATACGTAAAATTCAATAGATTTGGACCAAGAAAAATAAACACTTAACTTCATGGCATTCAATATAAAGTGGATATGGCATACGTACATGAAAACGTGTGATGAAATTTACGGTGCTTCATCAGTAGCACTAGACGACGACGGCTTTAGACGTCACCCCAGCAGACTTCTTCTTGTTCCCTCAGATTAAGGCAGCCTTTAAATGAACCCGTTTTTCGTCCATAGCAGAGATCCAATCAGCCGTGACGAAGACCTTGCGAGAGGTCCCCGAAGACGTCATCCAGGGCGCGTACCGGTTATGGCAGAGTCGTTGGAAAAAAACATGGTGAGGTCCAAGGACAGTACTTTGAAGAATGTGTTTGTGCAAATCTGTTCAAGAGGTCACTTAAAAAAAATAAAAGCATTACTCTTGAAATGCACCCTGTATATGCAGCCAGTGTCTTGGATCCTGATGAGGACTCTTATATGAGAGCGTTAGATCGCGTGCAGCGTAGGACTGCGAGATTTGTCAAAGAGGTTTATGTTACAGACAGCAGTGTGATATAATTATTGAAATATTTGGGGTAAGAACCTCTCGTAAAGCGAAGATTAACTTTTTGACTGAATATCTTACGATAAGTAAACTTCAGACCGAACAATTTTCGGAAGGCATTTAACATTTTAATAATCCTAAACAACACTCACAAGTGACTTTACTATGCGTAATTCGCGGGGAGGGTTTGACTCATCGTGGGAGACCGTGCCGCAACACAGAATCTTGATAAAAGCGGTGCTAGCTCACGACGAAATGTCATTCGTTCCTTCTTTTACTTACTTTCAAACTCCTGCTGTACAGACGAGGTGTTGGGGGGGGAGTATCTTTTATAAAATGCCTGAGGACGTTACGTCACCATACGCGTACTGCTGCATGAGGCCACACGTAGGTGGCGGTCCCTGGAGGGGGAAGAAAAAGCAATTCCTTGACCCCATTCCGGGGCACTTGTCAAGAGCAGAGGCGCTCTCTCTTGGCTTCGCTGGGCGGGGGAATTTTTGCGGAGAACATTGCGAACTCTTTGAACCCTTATGGAGATAACGGCTTCCCGAAATGGCCGGTGGTTCTGCCCCCCGGGGGTGTAAGAGGGGGGAGTGGGGGGGGGAAGGGAGGATCAGCGAGTTGTGTGTCCGTCGCTCTCCATTCCTCTCGGAAGAGATACCGGTTAGTTTTTGTTTGAGGGGAGAGGGAGGAGAGGGATGTGGAGATATATGGTGCTCGGAGACAACAGACTGCGCCAGTCTTAGGCCAAGGATTACAGGGGTGGGGGAGTGGGATGCGAGATGGAGCGCCTCCCTTCGGAGTGAGGAGCGGGATTAAGGCTAAGAAAGAATTATTGAGGCGAGGGGGGAGGAAGGAGGAGGGGTGGGCGGGGACGATGGTGGCGGCTCCTACCGTCGATCTGGGGAATTGGGATTTCCTCCGAAATTAAGACGACGTCTTCCTGCGTTTTCCACGACTCTTTCCGGAGTGGACATTTTTTCTTCGCAAACCGCGCCAGAAGGGTAATTAACTTTCGATTGCCCGAGAGATAGAAGGGGGAGAGCGCACCGTATGTAAATTGGTGGGAAAGCGGGGAGCGGTAATTTTGCCCGCACATCTGTGACCGTATCGACTTCAGTTTGGCATACTTACTGTTTAAATATAATATTCAAATTTATTTACATATAATTTCAATAGGTTTCGCCGATGGTTTGTCGTCGGAGCAAATGACGGCTCCTTTCACCCGTCTTATTCGAGTGCCTAAATATGGCAAATTAATTATGCCTTTTCATCAACTGCGGATCCCTCAGCTTTTCTATTCTGTTATTCACACTTATTGCTATAATACTAATTGCTCTCTTTCTTTCATCGTTGAATAGGATAGCGATTTATTAAAAACAAGCTTATTCAATTGCAATTTACACTAATAGAGTGAAAAACACTTCAGATGCTCACACATTAAGTACTATGGCTTTATCTCGGTATTTGAAACAATATTAACTACGGTGTAACTCATCAACGAAGAAACTCCAGAGTGAAATAACTGAATAGTAGTCTGTTCTATATAGACGCGAGAGACTGTCGTACTTTGTTTCGGCAGAAAGTGGTTCACAGTATGTGTAACCATTATCCGTTTCCGGTAAATTATCGGCATCCAATGAATGGAAATTCTCATTCAAGGCAGCTACGGAGCGTCAATCAGCGGAAAAGTAAAGAATAAATATATAATCGCGAATTCTAAGTCCTCAAATATCGTATCAGAGGAACGCTCAGCGTTAGTGGATGTCGGTCGGCCGAATCCCTTTCCCAATGCTCCCCATGTCCTGGCTCCACAGGGAGTGAAGCAGGGATAAGGCCCTTTGGACCTCTTGGGTGGGACACGTTCTCTCGCCCCAAGCTGAATTTGACCGGGCAAGTTCCGCGCGTGAAAGTAGGTCAAGGAAGTTCTCGGAGAGGGTGTGGAGCGTTCATTAGGTGGGCTGCATGTCTTGAACGATTCGTACGTACGTAAGAACGTATGTACATTGACGGTGCCCTCGGTACCGTTAGTGATTACGAGAAAAGCAGTGCCCTCGCGGTTTTGACCGAAGTGAGGTGGAGCGAATAATAATGCGGCGGCGTGTGTATGTGATACTGGGGTCTTACTGCACGCCGATCGCCTAAATTCACTTGGAATTGGCCGTTTGGGATTCTATGTTTTGGGAGTCCTCTGTTGTTTATCTCAGGATTTAACTTTCTCATGAATACAAACGCGTGCACTGGGAATAAACTCTGTTGTAAATCTGATTCGCCCATTATATTAAACAATAATAATATTATATGGTATAAAATGGGCACAAAGTTAGACAATATTGAAGACATAATGTAGATAGCGTAAAATTTGAAACGGTTTCGTAAGCTACCGTTTCTTGAACTTAAAGGAGACTATACTCTTAAGCACTATGCTTTTAATAACTATGGTGTGATAAACACGAGACGACTCACGAAAATACATTCAGCAAAATATTTTTTTAAAGCAATTATTACAATGGCAAACGGTTCAATTTTAATTGGCATCTACTAATCTCTATTAAATAATTCCGAAGAATATCCTGCGGTTTCACTGGCAAGTTCACTGGAAAGTTTAAAATTGACTAAAGATTGAAACTGATTGTATATTAATGAGAAATCGATATACCTGTCATTCATTTGAGTGCAGATGGCGAAGGAAATCATGATGGGTGCATTACCGAATATAAAACTTCATCATCAGTGTCTTAGGAAATACTATTTCATTAGCCTTACTTCACAAGCACTATAAAAGTCCTTCAGTAGTTTAAAGATAGGATTAAATTTAGCAGTTTCGAGGGAAATGACATATTTGTAACATTATTGAAAGTTATTGTCTGCTCAAGCACTGGATACACAGCTGACAGCTGGCTTCATTTTCGTTAACCGACATTCGGAAATACAGATAGCACATCTGATGGAAGTCATAGCATGAATCTAGTTAAACTCTTCGTCGCTTAAAGGAGCAATTTCCGCGTTTCAAGTTCAATGCTGTGGCTATGATGTGAATTGCATCCACGCCCTTCATTGTTAGATTAAAAGTCAACCATCTTAGATGTGGTTGATAAGAAACGAGTTCGAGTTAATGAGATGTGTACTTCAAGTTGATCCATTCAACCCTTTATTCATCTCAGCTATATTCTCTTGCAATATCATCAAAGAACGATTTATATTAGAAGGAAGTGGTAAATTTTCAGCCATTAGATAAGTGATACGAGGAGTTTTAAAACTGTTAACAGGAAAATCGAACATCACATAATTTAGTTTTCCTAAAAAAACTATAGCTTTAGAAAGATTATTTCAAATTAATTCAATTCATAATACTAAATTGTTCAAAATTTCATGCAATAAATTTTACTACACTGCTTATTAATGAGCAAATACCATTTTAGATTGAATTTCTACTAATATACGAGCTCGTAATAGCACACTAGTATGCAGGCAGGTTATTAAATACGCTAATAGTTTAATTAGTGTTAATGGTAGAATTATTGCAATATGTCTTACAGCTGGCTATAAATCTAAGTGATCCTTTTGCAACCATCTTACCTGAGAATTCCGGAATAAAGATAATTCAATGAATAGGATATTAATCTTAATAAAGAATAACGTTAGTAATTAATTGAATAATAATTAATAACCAACTATAGTTAAATAAGTACTGTTATGATTTAAAATTCTCCACCCTGATACAATAGTCATGCTCTATGATGAGAATGGGAAAATAATTGAATTTAGACGATAATCGGTAGCTAGAGGAAAATGAAAATTGATGGTAGTGTTAAATTCTCATGCCTGTTAGAAGTCAACAAAATATAAAACAGGAAATATAGTCACTTTATTGTTAGTTTTCAAATTGCAATACATTGAATATTTCCTTTCCTATAGGTAGTTTTTTTACATTATAAGTATACTTTGTTACACACGTACTTGCATAGAAACGGTTCACAAATAATTGCACACAACTCAATAAGAGTTCCTTCATGTACATTCATTTCAAAGGACGAGGGTTGAGTGTTCCAGCATTGGATGTCTTTGACTTGACCAAGGAGAACTTTGGTTTTGGTTGGGAGGGTCGGGGGTGCGTTTCTGGAACGACAAAAATGAATAACAACGACAAAACACTCACACATTCACACACAACATTATTTTGGGAATAGACTTGTAGATGTTGAAGCAACTACTGCACTGTTGCAAAACATTCTTCCCTCTAGCCTAAACATACTTGTCTATGTACATATATTTATATATTATATTTTCACATATGTTACACAATCGCAATAATGACACAGAAAAACTTCGTGAACAAATATATTAAAACACGTTAATAAACAATAATGAATGCCCAATCTTTTAAGAAGTGGATTTTAAGTGTAATTATTTATGGACAGTGAAATATTCCATTTCCACCTGGTCACTCATCGGTACACATACGTATGCTCATGCTTATATTTCTTATTAGCTTGTTGGTCATTTGTTTTCCTATTTCTACGGGTGATATAGCTTCGATGATGATGATAACAACGATACTGAGAGTGATTTTTCTTTTGTTCAGCTAGAATAACGGTAATAACGCATTACATCCATTTTGTTTAAAACTGGACTTTTTACAACTCGAATGCTACTGAATATTCTGTTGTTTATTTCTTAGACATGCACGCACACATGCATACACGCACACACTCGAATGCACACACGCGATGCAATGTTCTGTATAAGAAAATAGAACCTGATTTTAATAAGACTGCATACCTTGCGAAATCGATAAACGGGTGTGAGTGATAAGATACAAAACCTTTACCCGGTGGGGTGGGAGATGGGGTTGTTTTGAACGCACGAGCGAAGGGCGTCCTCCCAGTGGGCTCTCGGAGTGGAGGTCTCGGGGCTCAGCGAGGCACACCTCTCAAGGCCGACGGGGAGGACGCGCGTTCGCCTCTCGCTAGAGTAAACCCCAAAGAAGAAGAAGCGACGGCATCGGGTGGCCGGGAGTGGTTTGAAGGCTAGGGAAGGGGTGGGCAAGGGTGAATGGGACTTTGGGAGTGAGGCTGGTGTCATATTTTTTGGTCGATTCAGCGAGGGGAGGAGGGTTTTTGGGGATGAGAATCGAGAGGAGATAAAACTAATGATCATTCGAAAGTTCATCCCTCTAAATAAAAAAAAACTTTCGAACGAGTACAATATCGGGGATAGTCAACACTTTTTCTCGGAAGGAAACCGTGTCGAAACTCGTGGAAGGGAAAGAAATGTATATTTTTATCTCCCAGTGTTTGCAGTGAACGTAAACATCCCTTCGAATGAGCACTGCCTACACAAGATTAAACTTATTTTTTATATCCTCACATTTTGTCTTTCTCTCGATAGATTGCGTGCGCGTGCAACTAGCGGCTATCAATTGTCTCTTAATACTCAAACTAAAAACGTAGAATCTCTCCCGGAAAGGATAGTGTAAAACGTCAACTTCCTCTCTCGATCCATTGCTTCCGTTTTTCACGGGCGAAAAGGGTTCCCTGCGAATCCTAGGCCCAATCAGCTACGGAAGTTGTTTCACCTTAACATATGGCACGTGCTGTCAGCTAATCTGTCCACGCTCCCTGACTTCGAGGTTGATTTTACGGCGGCTACAAATTCCTATGCCATTTTTCTCTCCGAGGAGCACAGTTTCAAATCATTTGACGTCTGTTCGCTAGTGGTCTCGTGGTCTACCTATTAGGTTTATAATTAGCCATACTAAAAGTTCAAGTAGTTACACTCGACTGTAGAGGGGAGAAGTTCTGGCTGACGTTTTACGACGAGAGCAGGACGTAATCATTTTCGTCAACAAATTAAATCCATATGATCACATTTACGTACGATATTTTACACTTGACTACACACAGAATTGATACATCTATATGATTTCATTTAGCCAATAACCCTACAAAAATTTTTATTTAAACGTGAAATAGGGATGAGAGCTTTTTCATTTTGAAACATCTTTTTTTTACATATTTTAAAATTACCACAATCGAGGATTACAAGGTTGTGAAGAGATAAAAAGAATATAGACTTTTCACTTAATGCACACCAAATATATTCATATGTTTTATATAATACTTATGTATTAATTAATCGAACGACGAGGAGGGATTGTCAAATATCTAATTTGCTCAATACCCGTTTTAACCTTATCATCGACCACAAAATAGGCCCGAACGCGCATGCGCCATGTTTTTTCTTTGTTTGATTTCCACGGCTTCACTCTTCCGCGTCCGCCCTGCGAAGCGCTCCTTGGGAAAGAGGAACACCTCCCGCGATGCATTGCTACACGCGGGTCCGTGAAATTCAAATCTACCCGACTACGTAGAGTTCATCGTTCGCTTGTTCAAAAGTCACACACTCCCACGTGAACGCACACACCCATGCACGCACACACGCACACCCATCGCACACGGACATACGAACGATTTTTACATTCGAGAAAAATTCTTTAAAATTCGCATGAAGAGTGTGCTTGCTGTTGTTGCCGTCGGTCATTGCGATGATTTTTTTAAAAACTCAATGCCGTGCGTGGTTAGAAGACGGCTATTATCTTCTTAATTATTTTAGCGCGCCAAAATGATGAGCCTCTGGCAAAAACGCGCACGAAACCACTATAACCTCACAAAATAACACTATAAGGGTAGCACCACATGTTTCGTTGCAAAAATACTTTTATGCTAACAAAGAACGGGCATGAAGCTTCCATTGCTTTCGAAACGCTGCTCTAAGAGGTAAGAGAAGGGCTTAAAAGAGTAGTTTAATGCAGTAAGTGGGTATGTTTTACAGCTTTTGATAAAATGTTTACAGTAGGTTTAACTGTTAATTTCTGAACGAGTTGTAAGATTGAAATCTAGTACACACGCGTATTCCTTGGAATGCAATTAATTAATATTAAATTGTCCAATTAATTACCAAAGACCTTTAAAGTTTTTAAAAAATGCTCTTTTCAATCAAGTTCTGCCAGTATTTCTTGTATCTGCCAGTATTCTGCCAGTATTTCCTGCTAAAACATGTATTAGAGATACCTCGGAAGTTATATTGTAAGTTGTCACACGATTAAAATTTTAAACAAGCATTTTCTGATTGAATGCGCCTTTACTTGAATTTTGCTTCGAAAATCATGTAAAAATAAAAATTAAATCGCAAAAATGAAAAATTATATTGGGCATTGAATATTTCATTGGAACGTTTCACCCTGAAGTGGACGCGCCATTTGAACCGTCCCATTTCTGATTCAAGAGTAATTGAAGAAAATGAGTTATAAAATTACGTTAAGTGCTAAATAAATTTGAAAGGGAAATATCGTGTTATCCTATAAAAATGAGGAACACATAGCAATTTTAAAATGTTTGAAACTTATGAAATCAGTCACTAAACACCCGAAAAAAGAGTCATTATTGTAGGGTGACATGTTTAAAAACATCAATAGGAAGTGAACAATAAACTAAAAGGGAAATGATTTAATTTAGAGATGTGACTGAGAATTTAGAGTATTAAAACTATCACTACTTACTTTATTAAGCTAATAAATACTCATGTTATTGCTACTTATAGCTGCGCAACTTAACGAATGAAAATTTGAAATTCATATTGCTAGCAATTTCATGCTCATGTCTCTCAAGTTCAACCCTATTCTTGAATCTTCATGAATTTTAACAGTTTAAATCCCAAGTATATCTTTGAATGAAACTGGAATCAAATATACTATGGAGTTTAATGCCACCACCATATTAATGCCACCACCATTAAGTTGTCGCAAAGTTAGGTTTTGGTGAGAAATCTTAAAAAAGCACAACAATCTTAAAAAAAACATAAAGGATATCGGTGTATATGTTATCTGAGTACTGCTAACTTTGCAATTCCATCAACACAAACAAAATCACATATCAGGTTAAAAACAGAATTTTAGAGTGCAACTTTACGTTTTTTCTAAGTAATTTTGTTTCACTATCTTGAACTAAAAATGTATTTAATACAAAAAATACACAACAAAGAAGTCGATCCGAAGACGTTAGGTTAATTGACAGTCAGAACCTAAGTCCATAAGCAGAAGACGCAGGCTACTGTAAATTTAAAACGTTGAAATATATTACGCATTTGTCTTTGGCATAATTGCCCATTTTTGTTACCCATAACTCTTCCATTGAAGCAAATACGTGTATTCGGACATAAATACAGAACTCTTTGGACACTATAAAATCTAATGCCTTAAACAATCAGTACTAATAGCCTTTCATTGTTATGAGTAACAAAATTAAATTGTTTGTGAAATAATTTTTATTGAGCGTAGCCAAGAGAGTTTTCCAAGCAATAAATATTACAATTATTTATTTCAAAAGCAAAGGCTTTAAAAAATGATATTGTTTCCGTAAAAACCTTTTGTTAACTGCTATGGTTTCATGTCTGTGTGTCGTTAGGAGAAATAATTGGGGGTAATTTGTGTACAAAACTAATATATAAATTTGAATACGGTGTTCAGGGGTTGCGGAGTAGAAAAAAGGGCATGAACATTTTAACATTACAGTTTTATAAGCGTTTGGATATCACAGTTTTAAGACATTGCTTCATGACTTGCGAGAGAATCGTAAAAATCATTTTATCTTCTACTTTGGTTTTACTTTCGTCCAGCTTTCAGAGGGACGCACTGGCTACAACAACAAGATTTGGGGACTTTGGTAATTTTTAACAACTTCATTATAAATAATTTCGGGCCTAAATTTTGGATGCCACTTGAAAAGGAAGCCTATTATATCGGCAATTACTTGTTGGTGTTAGAATACTTTATTTCAATAGTAAACTTAATGTTACTTACAACCATACATACAAACACCCTAATATCCTCATTCACGCATAATGAATCAAATAAAAATAGAGAGAAGTCCAAATGAAGAGATATAGGAATACCTCCAGCAATTTATGTAGAAACTTACTACCCAAAAGAATTTTATTATTTGTAAGTTGTTGAATCTCCATTAATGCCTGGCCGTATTAACCTGTGCTTCAAAATTTGACACGTTGTTTTCAAGGGAGGAATCTAAAACCTGAATGACCATCCGGACATAGTTCTAATGAATGCAAGGAGTTAATCAATTTTCTGACCACTGTTTTCCCTACCAAATTTGTCAAACTCTTTATTTACCATAAGGAAAATTATTATGATTATATGAAATTTCTGGCGAATTTAAATGCAAGGTTGCGCACACGAATGACGTATCCACTCCGGATGGAGGACTTCAGAATAAATATAATCCCTACGTCCTCGCCGACATAAAGGAGGGAAGAAAAATCCACATACTTCTGTTGCGACCGAAAAGAACATCGCTCGGACAGGCTGTTTACTCACGAGAGGAACACCATTCCGAGGAGTGTTTTTTTAGGAGACAGAGTGAAAAAAAATGAATAGAATATTCTCGGCTGCACAGCGTTTTTTTGAATGGAGCTCCATCAGCGTCTCAGAGTAAATAAGTATCCCTTTTTTTCGTGGGGATGTGTGTGTGTGTGTGCAGGGGCTGTTCTCCATCGTCCCTCCCCCATTCGACCCTCAGACCCAACTTTCGCTCCAACTGCGCTGCGATTACGCGCTCCCCCCCCTACCCACCGATCTCATTTCGCGCCCACTCACACCCACCCCTTCCCACCCCCCTCTTCTCCGCATTCATTCATTTTCGCGTTTCCCCGGTTAACCCCACGGGAGCCTCCGCCACATCTTCCTTCATTCCCCCTCCCCGACCCCCGCTCCCTTCCCACTCCCCCCGCGGTCCCTTCCCATCAAAACCTTCTTCCACCACATCAGGGACCTATCAACCGCCAGCCCAGCACACCCACACACACCTCATCCCCTCATCCCTCTTTTATTGGCCACTTTATCAGTGACATTCCAATTTTTTGCTTCATCTATTTCCCTCTCGCCCCAAACCCTCCTTCCATTTCCTCTCCTGCTTTTCTCACTTCATCTCATTCCTCCCCGTCGTTTCTCTCTATCTGTCCCTTCTCAATTTTTATTTCCCGGGGTTTTGGACAACGCGTGATATCGACTGAATGAAAGATATCTTTATCCCCAGCAAAAACAATTTTTCTTATTTCCCCCCTCCTCCAAAAATTGGTAGCCAATGATTCGCCGTCACACATATAAGAATCCAAGTTTGGCATCGAGAAGGACCATTAAGAGGCCCTGGCCGAAGAACATTCCATCCGATTAATGATGAGAACATCCTCTCTTTCCACCAAAATTGCTGAGATACATTTTAGAGCCAGCCTTTCAAAGACGCAAGATGGTGATAAAAGATTCGACATTGAAGTTTGTCGATCCCAGTTTCACTGAAAATTGAGTTTTCTAAGGCTTTTGCTCCTCGCGTGCAATTTCAAGCTCACATGGATCAAACCAAATGTATTGTACCGATTTGAGAGATAACGAACACGAATCCATTTCTTACAAACAACACACATTCGCAAGTTTGGTGTTCTTGTGCAAATACGAATAAATCACAGGAATCAAAATTGATGAAGCCTTCAAAATCCCCTATTAGACACAGCTTCAATTGCGACTTGAGTGTTCATCGACCTCTGGAGACATCGTACTGTGCCCGTTACATCTGTGCCACTAACGCATAAAACATCTTATATCCTTCACCTACTTAATAATATTAATTTTTATCGAAAAAAGAGTGTAGACAAGTAATATAAGGAGGAATTGCAAGAACTTAAAAATAGACATACACCTCTACCATAAACTTATAAGTATTTCACCAATGCAATGCTTAAACAAAAGTGCACGTACCTGCATACATAAAAAATCATCATAATTAAAAGGAAAGAAACAAGTGATAGCAACATGAAGGTTAGGCGTGCCTGCTCCTATTTAAATATCGTTCAATTACTGCTCCTGATTTTAATAACATCTTCCTCGAGATGAAAATAAAGTATAACATCTATTATAAATTAAATCAACATCCATTACATCACTATCACCGGTTTAAGAGGTTGAATACAAAATGATTTGAAGGTTAGAAGACACAAGAGTGGTCCACTCTCAGTTGACAGGCGAAAATCCGATTCTAGATTTCCATGAGAATCGTACCTCTCCCATAGTGGGAATTGTTGCGTGTATCATTTGTGGGGATTAGAGAGAGTCGGATGTTACCAACGACTTGAAAATTACCATTCTGTAGGAGACTATTCGCGCCTTGGAGCAGAGGGTACAGCCTCCCCAGGGGAACAGATAAAACAACAGGTGCTCACACGAGGAAAATGCGAAGTCTGGGATACTTATGTACGATTTGCCCGCGGAGCTGTTCCTGCGCGCGACGCCATGATTTCCTTTACACAAGCATACGGGGAAACCAAACTACTGCAAATACATACATACACCCACACACTCGCGTAAAATATACAGTATAAATGGCACAGTGAGGTGAGGCGAATGCCCGGCCGCCAGGGTCGTCGCACCATGCACGCGGCCCTCCTGCATCGATTGGTCCGCTGTGGCCACACACCCTCCTCCGCCCCCTTGGGTCGCTCCTCCGCCCCCCCGGACCGCTCACTTGAACAGAATCCTCCGGAAGGCGCGGCGGAAGTCCTTGTTGAAGATGGTGTAGATGACGGGGTTGAGGGCGGAGTTCATGTAGCCGAGCCAGAAGGCGGTGGAGAAGGCGCTGCCGGGGATGTGGCACACGGGGCACATGGGAGTGAGGATGTAGAGGAAGAAGAAAGGCAGCCAGCAGGCGATGAATGAGCCCATGATGAGGCCCAGAATGAGCGTGGCCCGCTTCTCCTTCTTCCGCGCGATGCGCCGCTTCTCGCGCTCCGGGTCCCGCGGCTTGGGCGCCGGCGCCGAGTGGTGGTGGTGGTGGCCCTGGTTGCCTCGCTGCCGCCCGCCGCCCCTGCCGCTGCCCGCCTGCCCGCCCTCCTCCGCGCCATCTGCCGACGCCGTCGAAATGGCATCCGTGGACGCCATCACGGACTTCGGCGTGAGGCCACCCTGTGGGGAGGAAAACCGTCTTTATTGAGTGCTCATCCGGAAACTGCGACCGACTGTCAATCGCCAGTGGTTTGAGGGTACCTTGGGCGAGGAACGCGTATCTCTATCCTGTGTACGAAACTTAAGTCCTTCCCCTAGGAACAAGTGCAAGTTTCAAAAAAATAACACATTTCTCGGTACCTTGGAACCAATAACCAAACTTACTATTTATTAAGTTATCATTTTTTCGGGATTAGGCAACGGACACAATATTAGTTTGACCATGTTATTAATATGCACAGATTAAGGAGAAACGTGATTAATTATTAGAGCGCCAAATTAATTTATTTATTCCCGAGAAATATAGAATAAATTCAGGATGTATATGTCTGTTTCGTTCGTTTTAATAATGAATTCGATAGAGTATAGAAGTAGAATAATGGGTAGAATTAATGCTATACTGCAGAAAATAGGAATAGATTGGATAGAGAGACGACTTATACGCAATCTGTACAAGCATGAAGCTGCTCAGGTGCGAGTGGCGGATAGAGAGTCGGAATGTTCAGTATTAGGAAAAGAAATAAGAGAGGGGTGTCCATTATCACTCTCGATTTTCAACGAATACGAGGAGGAAATGCTTAAGGAGACATATGAAGATCTAGGGATAAGAATGAAGGTCTGTAGGGAATTCATTAAATAATATTTGCGGATGAAACTTTAGTTAGACAGTCATTCAAAGATTTACAAGCATTGCTCAGGCATGCATAAGCAACATGAAAACTAGGTTTTGCGATTTCCGAGAAAGAGGAAAGCTAAGATTAAATATTAAACTAGGAGTTCATAAACTAGATCAGGTGGAACAGTTTGCCTCTCTTTGGAGTGTCTTGGGCCAAGATGGTCAAAGCAGTAGGGATCCCAGAGGAAGAGTTGGGTTATGCAAAGAAGTTCTAACATGAAAGAGTAAAAAGATGGTAGGGACGTTGAGTAAGGAATTTAAGATGAGTCTCGTTAAAACTTTGAATTGGTTTTATACGGAATGGAAACATGATTGTTGAAGCAAGATGATAGGAGTAGATTGGAGGCTTATAAAATGTGAATTTGCAGAGTGATGGAAAAGGAGAAATGGGCTGAAAGGAAAACAAACGAGGAAGTGATAGAATAATATTATAGAAGATTATATTTAATCGCTTTTGCGAGTTTCAATGGCGATAGGCATACTGAAGAGACTCAATCTCAAGAGAGAGAGAATCAATCCCCAAAACTGTGAGTGGTCTGTATGTCTCTCTCTCACTCTCTTCCATGAGTTCAGATTAAAAAAAGGATCCATTGTACGTCTCAACCAGAGTAATACGAATATTAACAGCAGAGAGAGATAGTATTTTAACTTGTTAGAAAATCAATGAAGTAATCGTAACAGGAGTAAGAGGGGTGGAGTATATTCCAAAAAATTAGTTGAAAAAAATGTGAGATTTAATACAAAGAATTAAGACTCCCAAAGTAAGAGAAGGAATGAAGTTAGTGTTACATGCACCCAAAACAAAAGCATTCTGATTTAGCGAGAAGAATGACAGGGCAACGTGAGTGTCAAAGACATAACAATTGAACAAGGGTGTGATGATTAAGTGCAAAACTTTGGCATGCCAGGGCAAGAATAAATACTGACAATAAAGTTAAAATATAAATAATTAATAAATAATGAAAAATACTAAGGTATGTGTGACTTTAACAACTTATATAATGTATTCACAAATATACAATAAGCCCTTATATGTGATTTTTGAATACTTAATAATGCCAGGTGAAAGTGGATTGAGAAAAGGAGTAGGACAAGTATTTTGGCAGTAAAATCAAAGAGGATACTTTAAACTGCTCATAAGAAAAATCTAAGAATAAATCTGATCAGAATATGCATGTATTGTACTCTAATACGACGATTAATATTGTAGATAACTTACCTATTGAGGTATGTTTATCGATGGATACAATAACTAAATAAATATCTTGTCTCTCCTAACAAAATAAAACCCAACACTCTACCACAAGACACTCGTTATCTCCATATACTTCCTTCCTCCCTTCATCCCGTCCAACATCCCTATTCCCTATCCCCTATTTCTACCCCTTCCCCGCTTACCTAACCTTCTCCCCTCTATCACAGTCTTCAACATCAAAATCCCGATCACTATGCATTGCATCCAATATGATAATATCAAATTGAAAAAACAAAAGTGTTGTGTGGAGAAAAGCAAACTTTAAAATAGTTTTAATGGATAATAAATTGATAGAATAAATAACTCTCTCCACTATATCGGCTTTTTTTAATCAAATAAGTACTCTTTTTTTAAATTAAATTTGTGATTAGGAGAAAAATACCAAAACAAATAGTTTAGTTTTTTAAATTAGCTAAGGGAAAAAATCGACAGAAAGATTGGAGCAACTGGTAATAGAAGTTTGAAATGTTTTTTAGTAACGGCGTCCTTGTTCTTCACTGAGGGCAAAATTTATGTCCAACGAAAAAGAGGGATACAATTAAATTAATGAGTAATAGTTAATGATGACGGCAAATCATAAGCAGACCGAGGAAGGCAGAGACCTGAAAAATAAACGTGTACGGAACAGGCTAATCCTTGGAGTGATATTAATGAAAGAATTGGGGTCACACTACTTTCCCTCTTATCAACTGTTTCCCCAAAGTTCTGAGGGTCAGGAAATAAGAGCCTCTAAGGCCTTTGACAGTGAATGAACTTCATATTTCTATACACCCCCTTGGATAGACACAGCTTTGAACACCGAACCCATCCAGGGAGTAGTATTCTTATGTACCAGATAAGGCTTTACTCATCGGGCCTCCTGGGTTGCCTGGCTTCCCTCATCAAATAAACACCTAGTACTTGATGCTAGAAATTTCCTCTAAGTTCCATTTCGTTTTTTCTTCACCCTCAACCCACCTTATTCCCCCAGAGTAAATCATCGCTTTGTTGTTTCAAATTACCGTTTAATGAATAATAAGTGATATTGAGAAATTTCGTGGAATTCGTCGTATTAAATTAAAATGCATTTCTAACCTTTTTGTGAACATTTCCGTTGCTCTCTTAGGAACCTCTTCCTACCACTTTTACTAAAAAAAGAAAATGCCCCAAGAAATTTTACTACCAAATCTAGGCCATGGGTTTCAGGAAAGTTTTGCACTCATTTTGTCACATTTTTGAAAAATTAGTTCGCAAAAATATAAAATTCCTGAGTGTATCTCCTTTTATCGTTCATTGCTGTGAAGTTTCACAGGATCTGACATGCTGTATACATGCCCAAAATTTGTACAATGTAAATCGATGTTTTTCAAATTTAAATATCTGCATTTGTCGTAACTGTGACTAAACATGCAACTTGAAATTGAACACGACCTTTGTAGCATTACTCCAGGTCATGGTTGCGGGTAGTTGATGGTGAAAAACATTGAAAACAGTCTCTCATGCATATTTGTGCATTGAAGCGTGAGTGTTACAACAAAAGAGCAGCGCCCTTGAAGGTGTTTGTTTGCCGTCGGTATGACTGCCCCTCCCCCGCCCCAACCTAACCCCGCCCAACCCCACCACGCCTCCGCCCACCTTGAGCGAGTCCTTCCTCCGGTTGACCGGCTCAGCGTCGCCGGGCCCCTGCGTGGACAGCCGCCGGCCCGTGTCCACCACCTCCCGCTTCGCCTTGGACGAGGCGGCCCCCGAGAGTGCCGCCCCCGCGGACCGCCGCCCAAAGATGGGCTGGCACAGCCGCAGCTTGAGCGGCTTGACGACGGCGCAGCGGCTGACCACGCCCGAGTCGGAGGACGAAGGGTCGAACTCGCTCACCATGTCCGTCTCGATGACGGCGGGCACGCAGAGGGCGGCCGACGTGCCCTTGGAGGAAGTGGACGAGAGGGCCGCGGCGCCGCCGTTGTTCTCCTCGCTGCCCTTCCCCCGCCGGCCCTGGACGTCCCCGTTGACGGAGAGCGTGGAGTCCCGGAAAGGGCTGGCCATCGGGTGCTCTAGATCTGGCCTGTGGGGGACGGAGATGATGGGGTGGTCAGCGGAGTGCAGTGGACATCGCCGGAGGACAGCTTTTACACAACTCGCGCAGATTGTGAAACTGAGCCCACTTGGGGAGGTGGTACAATACGTTGAGTCATGGGCTCACAGTGCAAAGGATAGACGCCCTATTGTACACACACCAATTCAACGGGAGATGGATATTAACACACGTTATGCGCTTGATAAATTAATGCGGAACACAAACATTACAGAGCAGATGGAGCCACATATGGAAATAGATTTATTTACTAAGCTACTATTGGAGAGAAGTCTGAGCGGAGGAGGTCAAGTGAGGGAGGGGACTTAACCGAAAGACCATACTAGGATGAAAGGGAGGGTTAGCGCACAAGTTCTTTAATCTGTCCGCTTGGGCGCTGATGAATGCACAAAACACTGATCAAGCTTTGTTTGTACTTTACCTTGACTGCATATTTTTTTGTCACTTGGGTATTTGATGGGCAGATGATTATTAAAACGAAATTAAAACCTACGTAACTAAGACTAAATAATTGTATCTGTAGGAATGACGGTAATCGATCAGAAGGTTTCATACATAGGTGAGGGTAGCAACACTCCACACTAATCCTAGAGGGGAGGGGTGAAATCACATATACGGTTCTGGAGCGAATATTGTTCTCTATGAGACCCGTGCTATTTTAGAAAAAATCTGGGTCTTCATGTAAAGATAGACCACTCGGAATTGAAAACAAGATTGTAGACCAACAGTCTAAGCAAAATGTCGCCGGTATAGTTATATGTTACAACGAAAATACTAATAATTTCCTTTTTTTAAAATAACAATTATTTTTATCAAAAGGAGTTTTCATATTTAACAAAAATTGTTCAATGGTTCAGTTGACGACCCTTCAAAAGGTTAAGAGGATTTATCTGTGTTTCTCTTTTTATCCTGAGACCTTGTTGACATGGCGCCAGTGCCCATGGAGCACCGTTTCGGTAAGTATTGTCCTACCAATCCCTAAACATTTGAAAGTAATACCTGCGTACATTTTGTGGGAAAAGTCCACTCATGTCCGGTATTGCAACTTAATGAGCAATTTTAGCTCTCATTATTAGTCATTTCCATTTATTTTTCAAATTAATGTTGACGTCAGTCCATATTTTATTTGTCCATGCAAAGAATGGACTATCTAATTTCAAAAAATGCATTTTGGCAAAAAATGTGTCTTAATGGCATTTGTGAATTCAGTAGCCATCAGTTGAAGAAATATGGCCTGCATATCTTTTGCGATACTCATTAAACATAGTAGACCAATAAGAAACGGAAAAAGGATCAGATATTAAAAATATTTGACCGGGACGGTCTTTAGGCGCCTGCGTGGATTGACGTTGTGGTGGGGCCACCAAACATATACTTGAATGAGGAATAACGAGTGGTAAGGGGGTCGCGCACTCACCTGGACGCCCTGATACTACCCTGGTGGAGGACGGCGCCGGTGCCGGGGGCCTCGAGGTAGACTCCGTTCCCGGGGTCCCCGATCCCCGGGCCCTGGTCGCTGGTGCTCATGTCGGAGGCGTAGTCGCAGGTGACCACGGGGATGGAGATGATGACGGGCGGGGGGTTGGAGCCGGGGGCGGAGAGCGACGTAGAGAGGCGAACGTGCTTGCCCCCCGGCGGCCCCCGGTCGCCGTCCGCGGCGCCGGGGGCCGGGGGTCGGTGGGCCACGATGGTCGCCATCTCCATCGTGTTCCGCTGCTGCTGGGCCGTCGGCGCCGTCGGTTTGGGCCGCTTCCGGATACCGCGCCGCGCCCTCGCCTTCGCCGCAAAGTAGATCCGGATGTAGACGAAGACCATGATGCAGCTCGGAATGTAGAAGGAGCCGAGGGCGGAGTAGAGGACATATCCAATGTCCTCGCTTAACTGAAAGGTCAAGCAGGTCACGGTTAATGCTGGGATTCACATAAAAGTGTGCACATCATTACTAAAAAACTACTCCCGCCTCCACTTTTTTGGAAAGAAGTCAAGAATTAGCCTGACTTGCAGTTCTTCCGGGAAAATTTCTCCATTGGAGATATTATATGCCACACTAATTTATCATTTCCCGCTACTTTTCCCTCCCTAATATTTATACACATCCAGTATTCCCTGAAATCGCGAGAGCATGTTTCAGGTGTCCTTTTGTGCGAAGGAAATAGGCACCCCCGCCACTTGGAGGGGTGAGGCCAAAAACGGAACGCTGCATTCAATAGTCTGCCTAGATCTGTGAACAGTTGGCATCTACAGCAAGAATAGTAAATACGTGCTGGTACCGACCGAGGTGCCAGTACCATGAGTACGAATAATAATTCCTAGCACCTAGGTAATTAGTATTCTCAATTGTTAACAACCGAAAGAGAACGATGACTCAAAATTTGCAAACCTTTCCAGAAAGATAACATTAGATCACAGAAATGCATTTTGCATTACGTACGCAAATATGGATGTCGTGAGAAACGCGATAAACCTCATATTATTCTTCGCTGAATAGTGGACTGATCCTCACATACGATGATAATAATTATGAAATTAAACCAGGAAGATAAACAGATAAGGTACTTGGCAATTAGAATTAAATCAAAAAAAGTTCGTAGTGTTGAATGTTTTGAAAAAAGAGAAATTCCCTCCCAATTTCCTAATGCATCGGGAAAAACGAAATGGAATGTGTAGACTCAAATACCTAGGCGTTAACCTCACCCATGACCTCTCCTGGGTGAAACACGTACGGGGAATATGTGAATGAGCTAACGAAAAATTAGGAATTATTAGAAGAGTTTTGGGTAAATGAGATGAAAACGTCAAGGAGAAATGTTATCTTTTACTGGTTAGGCCTCATTTAAAATATGCTGAAAGCATATGAGATCCTTACGAAGTCGGATTGATTGCCGAATTGGATCGCGTGCAGCGCAGAGGAGCTATTCGGAAAACGTTGTCATGATACACTCAGTATCGTATTCAAAATATTGGAGGAAAGAGGATGGGAATCACTCAAGGAGCTAAGGTTAAATTACAGACTCCCATCGTACTGCGGAAGGTGAGATCATGTAATAAAATTGTATAGATTAAGTGCAGAACAAATAGATTTAAGATGTATTTTTTTACCACGAACGACAAGGGATCAGAATAACATTGTCCGACCGTGCTAGGGGGAAAAAGGTGTATTTCGGGTCAAAATTAGTAGGGTGTTTATTCACTCCTACCGCACACCCTAGCGGAGGCTTTTACTAAAAATACTGACAAAAAACTGAACCTGTACAATCAAACGTTTTAAAATGTCATTTTTCTCATGAACGACAAGGCATCAGATCAACAATAATACGCCAATGAATACGCTAATGAAAGACTAAAATTTTAAGCTGCCTCCTGTGTTGTTATTTTTTATATGATTCATTTATTATTTGCTTCCCTTACTCTCCCTTCTTCTCTCGTCCAGCGGATAGTATTTAACCTTACATAATTATTACATATAATTAAGTAAGCAATTCATTTTTTCGTTTGGAAACATTCCCTCCTTCAGAATCTATGCTTGATTATGATGCCCAATCCTCATGGAGGAATCATCCCATACTACACATCCCAGCGGAAACTTTGTGTGCCATGCATAATTACTGTACTAAATTTCTTCCGATCCAGTAAATTAGAAATCTTCAATTGTGTTCGCATGCTTTGAAAACACTTTGCCATATCAGAAGGAAAACATGTGGCGCCGAAAGAGATGGTTTCTCTTGTGAAGGCCGAAGAGCGAGGCGCAGGAGCGCCCATTTTGCACAATGCTGCAGACATATTCGTAACCTTCAGCCCGAGCAACAGGGATTGGTCGGAAGAGCCTCCAGGGGCTCAACGACACGTACTCCCCTCACACTGAGCAGGTCGGAAAGCGATATCTTCCCAACTGCGAAAACCTTTTATCTTCTGCCGAGATCAGGATTCGCGAACCCAGCAATCCATTTCGCCCCATCGCTGCGTCTTCTCAGCCAGCGGTCCAGGTGGGCGATGGAACACTCCCCCCCCCTATTCAACCACACTCCCTCCCACGAGGACACAAATGGCGCATGGAGGGGTGGTCGCAACAGCAGTCGTGAAAAGTCTCGAGCAAAGACCGTGGGTCGCCCGGCGCTGGCAACAGAGCACTCGGACGGACCTTTGTGCGCCGCTGAGTGACGGGCCGAATCAAAGGAGCGGAAGTATGAGCAACGGAGTTGGAGTTTTTCTCTTCCTGAGACAGACATCGGAAGCGGATGGAAGGTCCAAATATTTCCTCCACATATTCCAAGCGGGGAAGACAAGCGCCGAAAACCAAAAATAGAAACAATCTCTCTCTCTCTCTTAAATTGCGTACGAAAAATTGACACGTGTAATCTCTTTTTAACGTCTGGTACTCAAAAAACTCAGGTCCCAGAATTAGAGATGACGACAGTGGAGAATGGAATTTCTTCAAGGCATTTGGAATGATGCCAAATAGTCAAATTCATTTCGGCAGTAGTATCATGCTCATTTATATTATTAAGTAATCTACCGGTTAAGGTAGGTTTTGGATTGACAAAACTACCAAATAAATATTTTGTTTCTCTCAACAAAACAAAGCCGAACATCCTACTTTAAAAGTCCCTCTTCATCTCTGTTTACTTAAGATTTGACTGGCCTTTTCTGAACATCCTTCCTCAATGTCTATGTCATAAACTCCCTCTTCCTTGTGAAAGCCTCTTTTCCTAGTGAAATTCTTCTCCTTACGTCCCAAATACATTGACCGTATTGGTTCAAAACACTTCTGAGATTCGTGAACTGTTCTACCTGCTCTAGTTTTTGCCCTTATATTTTTACGATTAACTTGGCCTTTCTCTTTCTGGAACATCACATAACCTTTGTTTTACTTAAATTGATTCTCATGTCATATCTATCGCCCTGAGTTTCCAAGTCACTCAGCAATGCTTGAAGTCCCTTGGCTGACTGAGGAACTAAAGCTGGGTCATCAGCTAACCAAACTGAGTTTATAAATTCCTCTCCAATTTTCATTCCTACCTCCAGTTCTTCCCATGCCTCTTTAATAATTTCCTCCACATATACGTTGAACAGAACCGGTGATAATGGGCAACCTTGTCTTACACCTCTTCCTAACATTGCCCATCCCGACCCTCTGTTCCCGAACACTACATTATTTAATGGCATTCTAATGAGGTCATGCGGAAAGAAAGGGTTTTGACAACAAAACACGCGAAGCCAGTGAAAATGCATTCAATTGAGTAGAACTAATTTTTCCCTAGGCGCTGAGGATGGCGATTGGAATTATTGCTATGAATAACTCTACAGTTGCTATCCTGTATTGTTCGTGGAAAGAAGGAGTCCTTGAGTCTGCTAGTTCTGGGGTTCTCTATTTTCCAAATTTTATATACATGATCCTAGCGGATTATGTATTTTGGAGTGGAAATAATTTACAAGACCTCGGTGCTGAAAAATGTGATTCTGAATTTCTTTAGTAAGTTTAACCTAGCATTGAATTGTCTTTCTTCCATTAGCATTTCAGTGACGCTTTTCGTTTTTTCGTAGTTCTTAACGAAACGGGCTGCCCTGCGTCGAAACTTTCAATTTCCCGAATGAGGTTTTTTCACTCGGATCCCGTACACTACAAGGATACTCTAAATGGTGCCTTACAAGAACGTGGCAACAACTTTCCTTGACCTTGGGGTCACTTTTACCAAAAATGTGTCTAATAAATCCAAATTTTTTATATGCTTGCCTCCACGCTTTGCGTATGTGGGTCCCCCAAGTTAAGTATTTAGTGATTGCAACACCTAGTTATTTTACCGCATCAACTACCTCTAGCTATAAACGAATCTAGTTAAGAATTTGGTCTAGTTATGAACTTTTTCAGAATAGAGTCTGTACCTACAACAAATCGAATAGGTTCATGTAGATTTTACACTTGTATCGTTAATACACACATTAAATAAAAAATAGTAGCAGAAAATAAATATGCTTATCATACTAATTGTTGTACGCTTACACGATCAGAGTTTTTCGTTGGCTACAAGTCATGATCCAGCATTTGAATTAAACAAATCTACTAACGAGGTGATTTCACCATCCATGAGTGAGATAGGTGAGATTTTTCAGTGGAATTTTGAATAAAATGATTGTTAAAAATAAAATTTGAAAATCAGAGGACGATATTTTTTTTCTTATTTTTGGGATGTAATAGAAGTTTTATTTTTATTATTAGCATTCAATTCCCTGTAAGAGCCTGAAAGGTAACCGAGACACGTACACGCACGGATCAGTTCCATTTCAAGTTTCATGTTTACCTTCTCCGAGGAAAATGAAATGTTTTGAGTGCCGGAAGCCCGTGGACCACAAGGAAAACCTTGGGTCGTAACTTTGGGCGCGCCCACCGGAGGGATTCGGGGCGGCCCCCTGCCTGCGTCTGGTGGCGCCGGGTGGTTTAAGAATACGTGAGAAAATAAGGGAGGGAAGGGTTTTGGGGGCGCGAGGAGTGCGGGACAGGATTAGGGGATTGACGGGCGGCGGGATGGGAGTTTAAGGGAGCCGGAAGGCGAAGGAGAGGGAGGAGATGGTCCAGGTGAGAGCGAGGGATGGCTCCGGGGCACGGAGGCCACGGAGCACTTCCCGCCATCGATCCTGAGGGTTACCGAGGGGAGAGTGGCAGGGGGTGCGTGCGGGGGTAGGGAATCCGGAGAGCCCAGCCTCCGTGAGGCGGAAGGGGGTCGGCGGCGGTGGGGCCGGTTCCAGAGTGAGAATCTTCCTGGAGAGCCTTCGCTTCATCCGCTGACCAGCCCCTCCCGATATGCACATCTCTCCTTGGCCTCCGCTGGGATATTCCACCGGCCACGGCGGAAGCCGCGTCTCCGATGCTCATGATAAATGAGAACCCAGGCGAGAGAGAGAGAGAAGGTGGGCTTTCGGGGGGGCGGGGGTGGTGGGACGTTATAATGATGTCATTGTGCAATGATTGTCTCATTGCAAAGTCGTATGAAACATGGAATCATCACTCTAACGAGTAATTGAACCTCATTTAATATTAGACGTGATCCAAATAAAGCTACTTAACTGCGGAAAATCAAGTTAACCACTTGGTAAATTTCACATAAAATATTTAGGCACCACCAATTTCAATACATAGTAGTATTTAATATTAATTTATACACTTAATGTACATGCTGCTGTGGTAATGTGCAGACTGTGGTTCTTCTACTTTGATCACTCTGCGAACTGTTAAAATATGCGCTTCAATAGAAAATCCCACGAGTAGTGAAGTGTGCGATCTGTGATTAGTTTTTAATGGCGAAAAACTAAGAGACGATGGAAATCCATAGACAACTTTGTGAAGTATGTACGGAGAAGGAATAATGAGTGAAGGTGGAGTGAGGCAGTGGTGTATTCAGTTTAAAAATGACCACAGCACCAATTTTCACGACGAAAACCCCAGTAGTCGGCCTAGCCTTGTGACCGATGAAATCACAGTGGCCAACACAAAGAGAGTGAAAATTGCGGATTACACGATAACTGATCTCTCGCTATAAGAGGCTTGCAACAGAGACCTTTGACGATGATGCAGAATTGCATGCTGAGGTGAACAAGTGGTTAAAATATAAGGCGGCAGATTTCTTCAAGGTTGGATTTCAAAACGCTTGTGTATCCTAATGATAAATGCCTCAATTTGAATATAAACAATATATGAAAATTGTTTAAGAATGTGCCTTTCAAATGCATATAATTAAACCTTATCTTGTCTCTAGGTACATATTTTACTTAAAAAAATATGTTATTTTCTGGACAGCTCTCGTAGATGGGGCAGAGTGGTGTGGATGTAAGGTTAGGGAAGCGGAAGGTTAATGGTAATATTTACATGGATAAACTGCGTAATTTCAGGCATGATACACGGTGCGTTCCGAAAGTAATGCAATTATTTTTTTAGTGATTTTTCGAGCATATTTGCAGAAATACTTAAAATTCTCCAAAGCACTGTCCTTGGGCCTCTACACATTTTTCCCAACAACCCTGCAATGACCGGTACGCGCCCTGAAAGGCGTCTTCGGGGACCTCTCGTAAGGTCTTCGTCACGGCTGATTATATCTCTTCTATGGACAAAAAAGGGGTTCATTTCAGGGATGCCTTAATCCGAGGGAACAAAAAGAAGTCTGCTGGGGTGACGTCAGGACTTATAGGGGGGTGCAGCGATGGCACCTGGTGTTTAGCCAGGAACTTGCGGACTCGTAGCGTGTTGTAGCAAGGCCCGTTGTGGTGATGGAGTTGCTAGGTAGCAAGGATGTCTTTTCTCGTCATGATGACCCTTTTTCGGAATCTTGCCAGCACATCCACGTAGTAGGCAGCGTTTACTGCCTGTCCAACTGTTTATCTGACGAACAGTTCGAGTCCAACAACTGTCGGACACGAGCCATATTGTTGTCGGTTTTGCTACTCTGATGACCGTCCAGATCGTTGTTCGTCGTGTACCTCTTCCCGGCCCTCCTTAAAGTCATTTCACCACCTCTAAACTTGTGAGTAGAACAGAGCACAGTCCGCGTACGGCTCACGATTCATTTTGTTAGTCTCAAGAGATTTTTTCAGTTAAGCACAAAACTTAGTAATCGCGTAACGTTGCTCGATTGTCGATTCCATTTTTTCGTGATACGGTCGGCGCGCATAGGGTTATAATAACTGACGTCCTGCCGCTGCCACAACTAGAAGAACAGAGATTTCGCGGTTCACGGCAAAGCTTAACCTCCCCTGGTTCAATCCCACTCCAACCAATAGAAGCGGCGCGGGAAATTTAATGCGTTACTTCCGGAACGAAGTATGGTTGAATTTGAACAAAATAATGAACAAATTCTAACTCTTTTCTATTAGATATTGATTTATTATACGACCTGTTTCGATGTACTACTATATATCATCTTCAGGTTAGACCTTCAATTAATGTAGCACATCAAAACCGGTAACATAATACTTAAATCAATATCTAATGTAAAATTGTTATCAATTGGTGATTATTATTTATATTTATTGGTGAATAATGATGGTTAACTGTGAAAAACGTCTGAAATCAGAAATGTTTAAATATTTTTTGGACTTAAAAGGTGTTTTTTCATGGTTAAAAATATAATGGCGTGAAATAGAGGTTCAAAATTAAAAAATGGGTTGTTTTAAATGCTCTAAAATTCTCCCTCTACTTTGGAAGATTTTTTCCCTAATGCAGTACTTTTATCGTCAGTTGGCAGCAATAAATCCGAAAGTTAGTCGCCATGTCTTAGTTTCGACATAATTGACCGTCAGGAGATACCTCCACATCAGAAAAGCACAATAAAATTTAAATTTTTGCAATTAAATATAAGGTGATGATGGGTGAGTTGTGGGTTGCGACAATCCAGGGGTAGAGAATTGGGCTACTGACCAGAGGGTCCGAGTTCGATTCCTGGACAAGACTCTCTCGACACCTGCTGCTCCAACCAAACAATGTGATTTTTCGGGTACCAGATCTTCCTGGAAAACCATAGCCGGTACAGGGAAAGGAACTGGCCCCCTACCCTGAAGTGTGAATTTCAGACCCCATATAGGGCTTAGCACTGGGTGAACTAATTCTACCATCACCTACCAAACCGAGCTTCGAGTAGATTAATGTACGATTTACTCGTATTTATGTTTTTTTTAATGGATGAGTTAGTTAATTTAAATTATGAAAACAATTTTTAGACAGGTTGCACATATTATGGCAATTGTTTAAAATATTTCTCTACGGTTGAGAAATGTGTTGATTTTATGGAGAACAATAAATAAAGAACTTGATTAATGTTTGATATTATTACTAGTACGGAATCAAGCAAGTGATTAATTGAAGCCCATATTTACATACAATATCCTTCCCTATGGATATGAGACGCTGACGATAAAAATGACAGAGAAAAGCAAGTTGGAAGCAATTGCAACGTGGCTGTAAGTAATGGAAATAAAAATGATAGACAGAGCAACAAATGAGGAAGTATTTGGAAGGGTGGATGAAGGGAGAAGTCTACGGTCACAAGTATAATAGAGAAATTGTTTGGACGTAGTCTGAGCACGATGCACGATGACTTACTGAAGCCTACAATTGAAGGAAACAAGGAGGAAAGAATTTTGAGGAAAGTCTCGAGTGAAAGGAAAAGGCAGGGAGCAAGAGAGTTTGGGCACTGCAAACTAATCCCCGGAGTAATTTGGCTGTAAGTAGAGAGGCTCATAAAGAGAATGAAAATATTGGCCAAACACTAGAACTCTTATCAAAATAAAAAAAACTTTCCTTAGCCGTGAGTGAATATTCAGATCCCTTATCTTTTGTGACAATGTTAATCTTCCGTTTTATAGTTTTCCTCTTTAATCTTATTTAAATAGCCATATTTGTATTGTAATCCGGCGGAGATTTTAATTGTTGTTATATATTTCAAAAGAGGTATTCTTCAAATTCATGTAAGAAATTATTTATAATGTAACATTCACTTTGTGTTTTGCTATCTATTTCATGTGGTATTTCAGTCAAGCCACTATGGTTGTAAAACTAATCACGACTTAGAAATTAGAGTTTTGAAAAACGAGTCTCAGAACTTCTTCGTGGTTCGCCATTTCACTGTACCCACGCATATATATGGACAGACATATATATATCGACCACTAGTAGTCATAAAGGAGACGGTGTTGACATTCTTAGGCGTACATGTAGCGAAAGAACGTCGAAATGAACACCTCCCAAACCTTGTACTTTTAAGGTGGATGGCGCTAGTCTACACCCGCGGTGCTCCTGGCGCCCACCCAATCGAAAGCGATGGAACAAAGCGACTCCATCCTCGAGGGAGGAAATTGAAGGCGACCCGGGACGTGGTGCTACAGCGCTCTTCCTCTCTCTGCCCATTTCCCCGTAGATTGAATGCTAGACTGGCACGGAAAGACGATGAATATTAATAGGAAATGCGATCCTACAACATTTTACAGAATGGTCCAATTTCAGCAGTTTTAAATAATTCAAGCCCAGGTAGCTAAGAACCATGAGCGCATAGCTACGGTAATACGGATTATCCTCAACAACATTAACATCGTCGATGATACGCAACAGAGGATTAGAGACTAAAGTTTAAGAAGCATAAATATAATGTTTCTATCCCTTTTCCTTATATCTATTTCCATGTGTGTGTATATATATATATATACATATACATATATATATAATATACATACATACCTTAGTTGAAGATGGCGGCCTTGACGTCTGAACGTCAAATATATGAGTGAGTATCCTTTTTTATGTTTCTGTATGTATATATTTTTAATCAGTTAAAAAAAAATACATATATATATATATATACATACATCTATATATATAGTGTTTGTGGGCTATTTTTATTATTATTTATTGCCATTAAAATATTTAAAACTTTTTAATCAAGTATTTTGGCGGAAATTAGTGCTTTCCGAATCGGCTGCACAGGGATAGTAATCTCCCAAGGGAGAGACGATTACGACCCCTGCTTGTGATCGTCTCTCCCTGCTCTCCTGCCTCTCCTTGTGCGTGTGGTGTATCTACGAGTGTGCGATTAGGCATATGCATTTACATATTCATATAATATACAAACGTGCACGTAGGTGCGCATGTACACATGCATGCATTTCCATTATTTTCTTAATATTTACTCTGCTGGTATATAGCATCGGGGACCATATATTTCGTTTCTGATAATAATTTTGATTCCGTTCAATCGACAATCGTTCTAGGCATTATTTCTCTTTCCATCGCTAAAGGGATAATGGAACATTTCTACAAATATGTTGGGAATTTCTACACTTTCTCAGTTCAAGACTGAAAGGATCCCTTCATTAATAACTTACAAAAAACATCGTATGCGTTCATAATTAAAAATGACAAATATGAGACCTTTTGGAGCTAATACGTATATCCCCGGCAGGGATCAAAGGACGCCAAGCAAAATAAATTACAATTTGTAATTTGATTTTATCAGTCTCTTTCCAACCATATTATACTACCTTAGCAACGATTAATCGAGTTTCATAAATATGCCATTAATTCTGCCTTAATATATGAATTATCTAAAAGAAAGTAAGTGATAATGTAAATCATAACCTTGATAAATATAATGTAACCTTCAACACTGATTATGAAATCTACATTTAAAATAGCCGCAAAAACTCAACGGAAGAGGTATTTTACCCTCAATGGCATTATTTGTGGTCAAGTGCGGCACAAGATTACACCCGTTAGCAATTGGGGCAACTCTCTGGAGCATCAAGAGCTTGGCGTCCGAGCACGCCACTGATTCTCTCGCCGTGGCGAAGGCGACCATTCCCGCCCGACGGATCGGGCACTTCGTATCGAAGCGGCGGCCACACCCAAGGGCGAGGGGGACACCTTCACGGGGTGTCAGTGGGGCGAGGCGAAAGGGGGCGAGGGGAAAGAAGGCGATGTATGGAAGGAATGCGAAGGCCCAGGGATCAAAACGCCGAGGGAAAAGGGGATTCCGGAGAAATGGGTGGAGGAGGACTGGGTGGCACAGGGGGCATGGGTGGAGGGCGGTTGGAGAGTGGGGAGAGGCGGACTTTTCGGTAGGGGTGGAATAGGAATGCAATAAGGGACTGGACGAGGCGAAATATTGGACTGAGAAAAAACTGAGTTTCAGTCCAGTACATATATATATATATATATATATATATATATATATATATATATATATATATATATATATATATGTATGTATGTGTGTGTGTGTTTGTGTACATACATATATTACTAAATGGACTTGGAATTTGATTAATTACACATTTTTTCCTAGAAGTTCGTCAGGTATTGTTTTGGCCAGCACCGCAAAATATTTCATTACTGATTACCGGGAGAAGATTGCGTGGAATAGGTGAAAATTTGATCCCCAAATAGTTTTTTTAATTCAATGGAACAATAAAGTGTTTCGGAGGTAATGGAAAGAATTTGCAGTGGCGACACGTATTTGTACACGGATGCTCCATCCTTAACATATACGAATGACTTTCCAAATAAGAGACCAATATAAGTTCCCAATTATCATCCGGAGCAGAAAAATATTATATTAAATCGAATTTTCCAAAATAACTCAGGGGAAAAGGATGAAACTTTCTTTTTAGGAAAGCAATTTTACTAAATTACTGACTTGTTCAATATAGCTTTGAATATGATATTCTTGTGCATTATGTTATCACATGTATGCATTGAAAGATGAAAAATAGAGAAAAATGACATAAAGATGACCATCGACGACCATTTTTGGTGGATTTCCCCGAAATAGTAATAGTTTAAGCTTTCCGGTGAGGGAGTCTACATTTTAGCGGGCATTAACACAATGATCAAAGGCTCTTTGGTGGGTTAGGGGGGAAGAATGTGGGCCTTGCGGGAGGTGGCGATGTGAACTAAACGCATCATCAAAATTGTAAGGAGGAAAATCTCCTTTCCTTGTGCCCCAATGTGGTTTCTTTGACAGACATGCCACCAGAAAAATCGTTCAAGTTAGTTGCAGCTGATTGCGCTCAGTGGCTTCGTCCAGATTCCAGCCCCTGGATCTGTGGCTCAACATACTAGACTACTATGATTTAAAATATTAATCAAAAAGGTATGCACGAGTGAATTGGTTAACATTCTATACAAGAGGTCGTGATTATAATAACATAGTCGAGGGAGCGCAATGTTTGCTGCATTGACACACACCAGGGCAGTAGACCTCGAACTGCACAGTTTGGAAGGAGGCCACCGGTCGTTCGTTTACAGGAAGGAAACAAAATGAACAATACAATTGATATTACCGCCAAATGCAAAATCTGTTTCGCAATAAAATTTTTACTGGCAACAAACTTCAAAGCTACTGAAAGTCATCAAGAAACTTGCGCTGTGTATCTACTAAGTCATGAATGACAGTGTTGTGCGTCATTGGTGTTGTTATTAGTTTAAGAGTGAACGGACAAATGTCCATGATGTCCAAGAACTGGCCACCCGTCAGTCCATACGAGTATGTTACAAAACTAGGCCGACCACTGCGGTTCTCATCGTGAACATTGATGCTATGAGCATTTGCAAACTGAATTCACCACTGTCTCACTCCACCTTCACTTATTATTCCATCTCCGTCTACACTTCACAAAGTTGCCCATGAATTTCAATTGGCTTGTGTCAGTATTTTGCCAGTAAAAACCTAATAACGGATCGCACTTCACAACTCGCGAGATTTTCTATTACAGCGAACATTTTACCAGCTCGCAGTGAGCAAAGTAGAAGAACCGCAGTCTTCACAATACGACAGCAGGATGCGTGCACTGAGTGTAAGGACGTTAAGACACCAAGACAGTGGCTCTAACTCTACCCACCGCCACTCAAGGCCGAAACGTAAGTTACTTTCTTGACAACCCTCGTATTTTATCCACAAAATAATATACTATTCTGGTTGTGTGGATGGCATATCGCTCCAAACACTCGCAAGCATAACTCATTATTGAAATCTTATCACAAAAATGGGCGGGATTAATAAATTTTGTCTTTATTTCTAAAGGGCTCGTCAACGTGCGTTCCATCATTTTTGCGAGCTTACTGCTTAGCTACAGAGGGCACACACCTCGCGACAGCCAGCAGCAGCAGTGAGCACTAAAAAAATGAATATCCTCGCATCGGAAATAGGTAATCTGACAACATCGTCGAACACTATGTGTTACAGCGCACCTTAAACCACCGGAAATTACCATTACCCTTCCTTGTATATAAAATTATTGCGCATTTCCTTCGTCATTGCCTGCCATTGTTAATAATTCCCTTGAACGAGCACTTGTGTGTGTGGAGACTGTTTGTGCACCTATCGGCGTGGTAGTCTTCGTTCAGGGCACGTGCAGAGCCTCCAGGAGGGGGAGTCGGCTGCCCTAAACCTTAAACGTTACGGTTATTGGAAGGCAGTTTTCCATCGGCCATCGCACGGGCTGAAGTCTGAGGAAGCGAGGGAATGGTGGATAGAGACTTTATTGCAAGAGTCTCTTCCTGCGATAACAGGCGTAAACTGCGGTTTATGCTCTTTGTCTCCGAAGTTAACTGACCGAGGCCATAGGAGACACTGGAAGAGTATAAATAATGCTCTCGAGAGGACCGTGGAGATGAGAGAAACATCGAAACTTATACCTGAGCTATTGAATAAAACGGATAACGCCGTAGTGTCCCTTTAGTTATAGAACCCATTCCGCAAACTCAAGGACAACTTTCACGCCGGCGTCGTGAAAATGTTTCATAAGCCCTCCCGTCATATTTGGATACGATAAAACATTGATAATTGAACGGTTTGATGACTAGTTATTTCTAAGATGTTCTTTCTACAGTTGTGTCCGGTTTTATCTTTTTTTTTTAAATATAACTGATTCAGTTGCTGTTTATGAATAATTCAATTTTTATGGGAAATATCCGTAGTCTGTGACCACCATTCATCGCATTAATCTATGGTCTATTTTCATTGTATACCCAACATTTTGAAATATAACTGGATTCTGATTGATAGGTACCAATGTCTTTTTCCATATAACGCCTAAAAGTTAAAGATTATACGGGATTTTCGCTGTTTGACTTTTTTGAAGAACATTTTTTTAAACAAGTTTTTTAACCACGCATCCCGAGTTGGACACGTCTCTCATTCGATGACATACTTGCGTAATGGTATGTATTCAACCAAAGCAAAGACAAATGAGCATCAATTACAAATTTCATTTATCACAGAAAATTTTATACGAAATACAAATAGATTTTACACAAGCGTAAAACTACCAATAGTGTTGTGGATAGATTTGAACTTATTCTCAAAATTTCAACCGACTCAAGGGGAGAAACTTTTTCTTACTGGTGGTTAATTATTTGAAGACAACTCCGGTTGTGCACTATTTATTTAAACTGATAGCTATCTATTAAACACTTGTGCGCCAGCGAAATCCGAAGATCATGTGCAATATACTGCATTACACGTATTTTTGCTAAATGACATTATTCCGTTGAGTTCCGTTTCGAAATAAATAAATTATAATAATTTCTTTAATATGAGAATTGTAGTTCATTTGACAAGCAAAGTATAGCTATAATTTATAAATCCCTTTTGAACCGCGATATTAATTAATTTCAATAAAATGAGACTAATGAAGGTGACGTTAGTAATTTTTTTGGCGGAAATGTACCATATCTAGAGTAAGGAAAATTTCACGTTTTAAGTTTTGTTAATCTCTCCTCTGAGAGCGTCATTTAAATACCATCCAACTCCAAAAATATTAAGTATTGAGAAGTATTGTTAGATGGAAATCCGAGTACGTATAAATGACCCGTTAAATTTCCGTTTATGTCTTATTTTTCGTCATGCTTATCACAAATTACTTCTAACCGAAAAGCGTTTATGAACTTTCGTAAATTTAAGAGAGAAAATAAGAGTTTCATATAACTTACAATTAGCAAAGTAGTATAATTATTTCCACACATACCCGATATCCTCAAAATCACGCATTGCTCCCATAAAGAATTGACTGCGATAGGGTACAAAGGGGGCCGGTTGAGACATTCGACCGCGATAACAAACATTCGCAGGGGAACGCAAAGAATCTACTACGTCCGTGGTAACTGGAAATTCAGGTGGTCCATTTTGTCGCGCTGATTGTCTTTTTGCTTATTTACTTCTCCACGCCATTCTGATTCTTTTTTCCTGCGGTTCCCCTCGTCCAGGTAAATTGGAAACAAT
Organism: Hetaerina titia; assembly: GCA_037158775.1. Lineage (NCBI taxonomy): Eukaryota > Metazoa > Arthropoda > Insecta > Odonata > Calopterygidae > Hetaerina > Hetaerina titia. Next base: position 21,962,364 of record CM073770.1, on the reverse strand, counting down.
GAATCCCTTTGCATCGCGGTCCAGCCATGAAAACAAACGCGCCGCCAACGGAAGGCAGGTGACAAAAAAAGGTTCGCCAAGTGCGCCTTCGAATTACAACGCATTTTTCAGCAATGGTTTTGTTTGGGATAGTCATTGATGGAGACGTAAAGCCCATCAGGGATTGGCCGCCAGTCCGTGTGTGTACGAGCATGTAAGCACATCGCAGCACCCACTTTGATTTCTGGCCGGCGGACGAAATTCATCCTCACTCGCAGTTGGTTGGTTGGAAATGCCGCGAGCGTCCCCTGGCGAATGAGTGGCGAACAAAACAAGAGAGGAGCGAATAAGGGCGGGGTGGGGGAGGGAGGAAAGCACGAGGAAACAAAGGATGGTGATTTTTTATGAATGCGGTAAGTGATTGAGGAAGCGGAGAAAGTGGGGAGATGCGGACTGGATGAGAGGCGGATGGGAAGAGGGTGGGAGAGAGAGAGAGAGAAAGGCGAGGCGAGGCAAGAGGATACGGTTTGTTTGTGCTCGAAACAGTCAATGATTCGGGAAAGAGAGTCGCAGGCATTTGTCGGCTTCCGATGCTAGAAGAAAAAAAACACCGCCTCTGTACCGACAGCGTCGCCGACATTTTAGTTCTCAACGTCAACAGAAAGAACTTCGAAATTATGCAACGCGATAGCCTAGAAAAAAGATGTTCTCTAATTCTGTTTAACGTGAAATATTTAATCTCAGATTTCTTCCTTCTGGCGATAAAGATAAAAATGTCGTTTGCTCTGATTGATGAATATAGTAATTTATTTTTTTAATACCTGCTATTTCAAAGTATTAGTATATATACTCGTATACATGTATGCATGTGTGAGTGTGTATATATATATATATATATATATATATATATATATACACACACTTGAGCTATCGAGAAAATGTACTTTACACTGGTTAGAGCATCCGCCCGGCAAGTGGAGAGATCCGGTGTTCAAGTCCCGGTCGAGGAAAATATTTTTTGATTTGTGATCTGCTCACATCCGCCTTCCCCGCCTCTCTTGTGTTCGTCCTTTATTGTGTTCCTTTCCCATTTCCTTATCTCTATTTCTTTGTGAATGAATATTTGTTCGCCGTATGGCGGGATTTCTTGTTTGAATGTGTGTATATATATGGAATTAGCACTAGTACACGAAGACAAAAACACAGAAACACCTTTCTCAAGAGAAGGAAGGAACGGAACCCCGTTCCTTCCTTCTCTTGAAAAAGGTGGTTAGATCACCGAAAATTCGGTACCTAGGAAGTTTCTCCTTTTTTATGTGTTTCTGTGTTTTGTCTTTGTTTACTAGAGCTGATTCCATTTACATTTTATATATATGTATATATAATGCGTTTATATGTGTAATATCTCGTAGGAGATATTACACATATAAACGTATAATATATACATATAAATAAAATATAAACATAGACCTCGAGAGGATCTCGTATCTCCCCGCCTCTTATCTAGCCAAATGCCCAACTCCATAGACTCCCAGCGATTGTTTTCTGAACGTCTCCTAATTTATCCAAACCAAAAATATCTCTCCTTCCATTATGATAATTAACTAAACATAAAAAACAGCCAGATTGAAAGTAGGTTCAACCCTATACAAAATGGTTAAATCACTATCAGGAAGTAAGAAGGGAAGGTCTGTGCCAAATATTAGAGAGAAGTCGCGTAAGTTAATAGTTGACACAGAAAAGATCCAAGAGAAATGGAAAGAATATATAAAAGAACTATATGGCAAAGAACTTAGGCCAACAGGGTTTGACACAGAAAGAGAACATGACGTAGTGAAGAATGGAGAAGGTGGAATGGACAGAAAAGAAAAAAGATGAGGAAATTCAAGCGGCATACCTGGAGTCAATCATGATCGCTGATCCGGCTTCCTCTCCTGCTGACCGTAAAATTTGTAAATTTCTTGCCAATTTTCCCCCAAATTCTCCTTCCCTTCCCTTGATTACGACTTCGGCCGAAATTAAGGTTATCCTTGCCTCGCTACGAAACCAAAGGTGGCAGGATTTGATAATGTTTTAAATCGCGAGCTGAAACTCGCCGCTACTGTCCCCGCCATTCCTCTCATTCTTTCAGATTGAATTAACCATTGCTAACTCTCCTCCTGTTTCCCTTCCCCTTAGAAGTCAGGGAAAGTTATCTTCCTCCCGAAGCCAGGGAAAGACGCCACCATCTCGGGAAATAGCCGTCCCATTCCTCTTCTTTCAATCGTCTCTTAAATTTTCGAGCGGGTCCTTTTGACCTTCCTTGATCATTACGCCCGTGACAACAGCATTCTCCGTCCCAAACTGCTTGGCTTTCGTGTCACGTAAGGTAAAGGTAACAAAATATCCTAAGTTCACCGTTCAAACCTTCAAACAGAACTCGAGGCAACAAATCGTGAAATGAGACCCGGCTTGCAGAGGAAAAAACAACAGTTTTCCAACAGGACAATGCACAATCCCACAAAAGTGCCTTGGCGATGGGGAAATCATCGAGGGAATTGTACCACAAAAAAGTGCTGGAACATCCACACTATGGGCCGGTTTTGGCGCCCACCGACTTCTACCACCTCCCCCGGAAGCTCAAAAGTTTTCTCGCTGGTCAACGGTTTTTGTCCAAGCAAGAAGCGATTGCGGTTGTAGAAGAATACTTGGCAGCACTTCCGAAAAAACACTACAGAGACGGGATAGTGGAACACTGGAACAACCCTGGATGACATGTATTAATATTAAAGACAATTACGCTGAGAAATAATACTTTCATGGAAACAAAAATTGTAATTTTCATCATCAGGCCGATACTTTTTCAGATCACCCACGTAATGCTGCATATCTTGGAATTTAATTGACAGGAAACAGGATAGAATTCAATGAATACTGGTGGACGAAAAAGCCTGATAGAAGAAATCCTTTTCACGTTGTTTGCTCGTATCAAATAGTATCGCTCTTTTACTCTCTTCACATATTTCCCCATTAATCCTTCCATAAATCATAATACTATGCTATATTACCAATGCATTATGTTTCCTCCAAAAGCATTCGAGAGTTTAATTAATGTATCATACATACTTGTACTTCAAAGAGATCCAAATGGGGTAAGAGAAGAAAAAAACGAAATATTTGTATGAAAACAAGTGGAGATACAGCGGAAAAGGGACCGTGATCGCAAATGCTGAAATGTCTCGCGGAGTCCAGTACCATAACATTCTGATGCGTGACTAATTCCAGTAACTGGAAGGGATGGCCGCTCTGGAGCGAAGTTTGCAAGTAGTTCCCCGTCGCGCGCTCCCGCATCCCTTGGAACGAGACCTCGTAAGATGATTTCTACCGGTCTGCGAGTCAGGAATCCGAGGGATCCTATTTTTCAATTTCCGCCCCGAGGACGGCATAGCATTAAAAGTGAACTTTATTTCCGTACGCAGCGGAGTTTGTTTCGAAATATTTTCCCCGTTCTGATGGCAAGTGCTCCTCCAAATATTCGCGAGCCTTCGCGAAAATCAACCTACGTACGAACACGGCGCTGTGGTTATTGATTCACCGGCGAGGGCAGCACCATTCAGTCGAAGAGCAGGCGGATTGCCTTCCCATCCTCCCCGGTGGGCCGTGACGTCATGGTCCCCGTCCATGCCAATTCACCCGTTCCCTCCACCGCCTCATCCCCTTTTGTCTCTTTCCGCCCCCGTCTCCCATTGCTCATTGTCTTAGTTGAAACAAGAGCGGGACGAGAAATCGCCTTCGGTTTGGTTCATAGTTTTTATCCCGCGTCGATTAGTTTAGCCCCCGTGACCATCCAGGAGTGCATTTGGTCCTGTCTGGTTCGTGTTTAAAAATAATTTCATTCTGAATTATTTATTGCCGCAATAAATTACGCTCTACACAATGTTGGCAATCATTAATTAACGTTTTAACCCTGAAATACTTATCACTACATAGATAAAAAAATTATTAGAAAATCTTAATGCACCAACAAGAGAAGCCATCAAAGGAGCCACGTAAAGATTTTGCTAACGAGCAGCTCATCCTCGTAACATGCAAAATTATCAGGTGAGACGTTGGCTGTGTTTATGATAAGATAACATTTATATTCAATAATGGCGAATGGTAATCTAAAGGTAGGCTCCGAATCCGTGGAAGAGACCCTCGTCCGATTCCCATTTACTTGGGGCACTCCCAGTTTTAACCGAGCTGTACTATATTTGGCCATGATATCTTCCTATGAAACTGCAAACGGCACGGGGCAAAAGAAATCAGATCCCATTACGGGCAAGCGAATGTAACACGCCGTTGCAAAAGTGAGCTAGCTTCACTCTCGCTGATCAAACGAACTGATTATTATGGTTATACAGAATATTTCTAGCGGAACTTCAATGAAAATAAATCCAGTGGTTTTTTTTCTCGGAAAAAATGACGTTTGTTCTTTCTATTTATCGGGCAAGAAGAGCAAATTATTTTAAAAAAATATTCAATAAGTAGTTCAACATCAGTTACTAACCTATTTGCTATATTAATAAGTATCACGACATAACTAAGTTTAGCATAGTATATTTTACCATTCCGGGTCGGATTTTGCCCATTTAATTTACAATTATAACCAAAACGGTCTCTTGCAGTTCAAACATGGTTAAAGCATATCAAACAAGGGCTTAAAAGTGAGAGAAAACATCACTTTATACATAATTTTTCGTCATATATGGAAATTATATTTTATATTTGATCATAATTGTTTCCATGCCTTTACCACAGATGTCTCTCACGCAAGAGATATCTCGAGCAAAGGTTCCAGGAAAATATTTTATAGATTCAGTTGTAGCTATGTGGTTAATGTTAGTGCTCAGCGGGAAGTACCCCAATCCAAAGCTTCGTTACCTCATTCTCTCCAGCTTATTTAAGATTTTCAACTGCCGTATCAATGTTAGAATAAATCTATTTGGAAATCGTTTTTGATGCAACCGCAGAATTAATATAATCACCATCTCGTACATAGTAAGCAAATATCATACCTTTGAACTTCCTATGCTTTCTCATAACACAAAGACGTACGAGTATGTACGTACATGATTGATGATGAGAAGCAATTGTTATAATAGTCTTTATCGATTAAACCAAAAAACTTTTCTAATTATTTGGACACATTGCCAGGTTGTTTCAGAACGCGAAATTCTAGCTAAATATAAAATGGGGAAATTCGCTAAGATGCCTTTCTAAAAGTATTAACCTTCATTTGTATCCGTCTAATTTAACCAGTTTTACCATCAATATGCACTTACATGCAAACACATTCTATTCGAGGTAAGATCCACGAACCAACTTACACGAGGGATGTTCAATAAAGAATGATCAGGGATTTCCTTTAATTTGGTTAATTGACTGTGTATTATTAGCCTCTTGGGTACATATTTATATATATTTGCCTCTTGGGTAAATATATTGACTAAAAGTTTAAATTTATTTCATTACAATATTGAGGCATAAGCGGCTGTCATTGCTAGTTGAAGCGTTCAATTCACCTACACTTGCTTCTGATGGTGGATAACACCTTCTATTAAGACATTTATGTACATCGTGTACGGAAAAAGTCACATAGAGCTAGTCCTGGAATAAAAAGAGGATAAAAAGTCGTTTAAAATTAATTTTCTCGAGAAGTTCTGCAAAAATATTTGCGATTTGTCGCCGTGTTTTATCTTGGAATCAATGGCTAATAAACACATCTAATTTGTCATATTTCTGGTCCTAATATGTGGTTGACACCCAATAAAATGTTTGATATTTATATCTAATTTTATTGAACAATTTTCTCTCACGGTGACAGAAGTGGTGTTAATTTTTACTGCCGCAAGAGCATTGAGTCGAGCTCTGGAACCATCTCCCTTCGAAAATGGTTGTGTTCCCTCTTTATAATTTACGTATTAAAAATTTGACAACTATGCTTTAGGAGAAATAACTTCTAATAAGTCTCCTGTTTCACTTAGTCGGACGGGGGTCATGATTTATTCTGGAGAAAGCAAAATTCCAAGGCAGCGTCGCGTGTAATCCCCATGTAATCGTTGTCGCAGGTGAACTGAAGATGATTCAAATACCAAAGGCTGTAGGCAAAACAATACAGGAGTTATACCCGTATTAGTTAAACTCGTACCATGCATATATTCCACATTAAACTAAAATATGGAATAAAATACATTTTAAAAACAAATTTAGTGAATAAAACGTTAAAATGAGTTATTTACTGAATACCTCGAGAAAATTGCATGAAAATGAAAAATATTAAGAATATTCATTATTGGTTTCCATGTGCGATTAGGATATTAGAATTAAATTATTTCTAAGTTATAATAGCTAGGATTCATTGCATCACGCAATAACTGTGGCTACTATACGGCTCCGAGTACAGAAAAATACCGTACGGTTTCGACAGACACATATGGTAGAGTTTTGACAGCACAGTTTCGAAGCTAAAGAGAAAATACCAATACCAATTTGAGCTCTCCATTATTTTGTAGCCGGAGTGTTCAACAACTTAACTGAGTTGAATAACTTAACTAAGGTCCCAGTGCTTTTATAGCTTAACCATTATTATCTTCACTTTTTTAAATTTGTAGTTTTATTTATCGGCATTTCAGCAGCAATATTTCATATTTGTGTGAACTTAAATGCCTTACGGTAAGCTTAAAAATATTGAAAAATTTCACTCGATTTGGGTCAGTCAAAAACAAATTTATAATAAAAAGTTGAAATTTAAAACTGGAGAACGACTACAGGCGATAAATATCTCAATGTACGTGTTTGCAGCTGCAGGCGTAATGCCACCTATTTTGATGGTCCCCTTTATTAGTGGAATTCTTGAAGTCTTAAAAGTATTAGTTTAACATATTCATTCGAAAGAAGTGGAGAGTGTCAAGAGCCTTTTTAATAAAAAAATCCGAAAAGATTGCTGACAAAATCATTTTTGTAAAATGTTATCCATATTAATTTTAGAAATTTTACATGCCTACGTATAATTCTATATTTAACTATTCTAAACTTAGAAAATATCGTAAAATTTATCTTGGGAACTAAACTAAGATTTTTGAGTAAATCGGGTGAATTTGCAATTACCTGGTGCGGTGTAGTTTGGTCTCGACAGCGAAGAAGCTCTTTGAAAGGGGATTTTATAATTCATTTAAGCAATTGTTTCGTTTTTTTTTGTCAATTCAGAAAACGCAATGATGGGCTCTTGGTTAGTTAAAGCATGGTCAGAAAATAATAAAATTTTGCTTCAACTATTCTTATTCTGATAAAATAAAACATACAATTACCCATAATATCAACTGATTATGTGTCAAACTTCAAGTTGACTTACAATTTTTCTGAAAAAAATGTCAACTGCTATATAAAACTTTTGTACTCGCACATTACGTAACATCGGAAGTTTAGAAACGCTACAAAATTTGTCACTACCAACTGAGACTTGTCTTTAATTTGCTTGTTTCTCCTCTCTTATTATTAATCCAGGCGGTTTAAAATTATTATTGGTCTTTGAAAATGACACAGAAAGCTACTTAGTACTTTTACTACTCGGGGTAATACAAACTCGGGGCCATGACAACAAAAAGATCCGTTATGCCTTCTTTGCCAAACAAATCTCTGCTTACTAGGAGTGTCTCACAAGTAATGCAATTATTTTTTCTGTAATTTCTCGAACAGATTTGCTCAAACACTTAAAATCCTTCAAAGTACAGCCCTTGAGCTTCTACACATTTTTTCGAGCGACGCTGCCATAACCGGTACGCGCCCTGGAAGGCGTCCTCGGGGATCTCACGCAAGGTCTTCGTCACGGCTGATTGGATCTTTTCTATGGACGAAAAACGGATTTCTTTCAGGGCTGCCTTTATCTGAGAGAACAAAAAGAAGTCTGATGGGGCGACGTCAGGACTATAGGGGGCGGGGCAGCGTTGGCACCTGGTGTTTGGCTAGGAGCTCGCGGACTCGCAGCGCGCTGTGACACACACCTTGAGCACGAGGTTGGCGTACACTTTCCTCATCGCTAAACCTCCAGTAACAATGAAAAATACAAGAGTATACGACAAGGTCAGTTCATTGGCAACCATTTTGATACTCAATCGACGGTCAGAGTCCAACAATTTTCGAATACGATCCACATTGTTGTCGGTTTTGTTACATGACGGCCGCCCAGAGCGTTGTTTGTCGTGTATCTCTTCCCGGGTATCCTTAAAGGTCTTTAACCACCTCGAAACTTGTCAGTAAAACAGAGCAGAGTTCCTGTAAGCCTCAAAAATCATTTTGCTAGTCTCCTCAGGAGATTTTTTTTCAGTTTAGCACAAAACTTTGTGTAATGCTGTAACGTTGCTTGATCTTCGATTCCATATTTCTCGCGACACGGTCGGCGCGGAGAGGTGTACATTAAACTGACGTCCTGCCGCTTTCACAGCTGGGAGAGTGCTGAGATTTCGCGATTTGCGGCAAAGCTTAGCGTCTCCCTCACCTATTCAATCCCACTCCAACTAATAGCAGCGGTGCGGAAAATTTATTTGCATGACTTTTGGAACGCACCCTCTATGACACTACAGAAGATTTGCAAATTGAGAAAGAAAAGAGCATGCGAACCAGTCTATATGTCATTTTATCTGAATTACCATTTTTCCTTCTGTCCAAATGTACCAAATTGGAGTGGGGTGTCCATCTTTTTAGTTATAGCACTCGTTTTTTCATTGTTTTTTAATAAATATAAGTATTTACTCCATATCCCTAATAAGGATACTTTATTGTCGCACCAATATCTCCGCCTTCCTTTGGATGTTTGTCAATAATATACCCTGATCACTTATTCAACATATCTTCTCCTATGAGCCCAAACACTTGGCTCATATTCAGTATCAGTCCGGCCGATGCGCATGTAACTTCCTCAGTACCTTTTGCGTTTCCCTACAGTCCCATCGCACCAGGGAAGAACATTTCATGTAAGACTTACAAAGAGAAAAACTCACGAAACTACAGGTTTTAAATTTAGTTTTCCTCACAAACGATAAGGATTAAGAGTGCATTCCTGTGAGGCAGGGAATAAGTTATGCAACTCAATATTCTTGTACATTATTCTGTACCCCTAATGACGGAACAGTAAATCGGCGGTGGGGTGGGAAATAAACTTACATAAAGTGAAGAAGTGCTAAAAGTTTCTACTTTTTGAATTCTTCAAAGAATTTTGGTATACATGGATCCTTTTAAGGGATTATTAATTTTCGGTTACTGGAGGTCATTATCGTAACGATGGTAGTGAATTCGCATGCGATACCTCAGTGATCCTATCAACCGGAGGAGGGGAGCACGAATGCTTCGGCGTTTCTCCCCTTGAGTCCTCGCGCTCCCCAAATTCAAACTCCCCATTTTACCTCCTTCCTTCCTCCTTTCACCCTCGCGCGATGGGGCCCCTACCGGGGTTTCCGCCCCTCCGTCATCCATATCCTTCTCGGTTTACGTTGGTCTCAATGACTGAGCATCCCTGTCCTCAAACTGTCCACCATTTTGCCTTCGGCGACAAGAATACATTGGCTGAATCTATCAACTGCGCCTCAGGCGGCCCTAACCCAAGTGCCTCCCCAGCTCTCCCTTCTTATTTCAAGCGCTCAGACCCTTGCCCCGGCCTATTGCCTGGAATTCGTGGAATAAGCGAGGTTTCCAACGCCAGTCAGTTGGCCTCTGTGGTCGAGTGAACGGTGGCCCTTCTAGCAAGCCCCCTCCCTCCCCCCGGCCATTCCCTGTGGTTTTCCCTCGGGCAGAAGATTCTATGACAAAGCACGGACCGCGCACTGCCAAATTGCAGCGCGTACTTAAACTCAACTGATGAAAGCAATTTTGAAAAAATAACATTAACTGGAGAAAAGAAAACTCTAATTTCATTAAAGTTACGTCAAGTAAATTATTGGAAACGTCTCGTCCATAAATAGAATTTAGTGTTATGTTCAATACATATTAAAGCGTACTTGGCCTGTTTCAAAAACATTCTGTGAGTATCTTTATGGCATTATTAATATACAAGCACAGCTTCCACTTGTACAGCTGCCATTTTTTTATCCATGTACTAAAGTTATTCAGGCAAAAGGTGGTCTATGGTTGGGAGAATATCAAATCCAATAAACAGTTAAACTGTATGTTAGGGAAACAGACATAACGAAAAAGTTTAATACAACTTAAAAAATACCTGTTAAAATTGGCCCAAGAATCACAGAATGGATTATAGCCAATAGTGAATCAAAGCTAACGGGCTATTTAAATTCATTTTTCAAGTGTTTGAAAATTATTAATGAATTGACTTGGTACAAAAGCAATTTCCATTCATTAATACTTTTCCTTATTATATATAATTTTCTCTCTCTATGTATATATTTTCTCTCTATAACTTCAAAAAATTTGCAATAGTCTAATAATTATTGAAACGGCCAAAAGCAATAGGAAATAGCAGATATTTCTGGAATTTTGATTACATTAAAAATATACCGCTTTTACAACTTGTAAAGTTTATCTTAGTTTCAGGTAGTCACCGCGTGCGAGCATCACACACATAAAAGTCGAAGGACTTCTTTCCAATCGTGGGGTAGGGATGATACGGTGGATTATGTAGAGGTTCCACAATCTTTGGGTTCGGGTTCGAATCCCGTAGATCCCAGATTTTTCGGTGGTATCCATTTTTCTATTTCCAATATAACATGGAGAGTACTTCAAGTGTAGTACGTCGTCTATCGGAAGAAAAGATTCCTGTGGACCCAGCGGTGACATCGGCTAGGAGAACGTCATACAGCGACGAGGAGAGAATTATTATTACGTAATCTACCGGTTAAGGTAGATTTTGGATGGACAAAATACAAATAAATATGTTGTGACTCCTAATAAAACACAATCCAGCAACCTACTCTACATCAGGTCCCTCTTCATCTCCGTGAACTTACAAAAAGTTCAAAAGCAATTAAATACACAAATTATAGCCGTGTTGATAAAGTAAAATGTAAATAATGTACATATAAAATGTGTACCTAACCGGGCTGATATACTGTTGTATATTATATATAATAGAATATATCCCTGCCCTTTCCTCGCTTGCCTGACATTCTCCCCTCTATTACATTCTTCAACACCCCACTGCCGATCAATATGCCCTTCATCCATTTCTCCTGACTTCTTAGGATTTCTCCCAAAAAACCCTCTCTTCGCCCAACATACCTAGAGGAGCGAATGTTACTGAATAAATCCCCATTGGGGGAGAGTGATCGTATTCGATTATAACGTCTTAACGGAAGGCTGAGAATTATTTGAAGATAGTGGAAGTTAGTCAGGGAGACTAGCTCTGGTATCGACTCTCGGGTAGGAGAGGCACCGCCCGATTCAGACATCTTAGGTAGGACTTTTAATAATAAAACCACTTTACTTTTCCACATAAACTTTTTAATTTTTACTACCTAGGTTTCGTTATAACATAACATCATCAGTTCATGACATCATCATCGTTTTTTTTTTATCTTAGGTAGGGATACATAAGTACTAGGTCCTTGGGCATCGGCCCGAATCCTTAGCAAAGAAGATAATATGGCGATGACATGCGTGAGAATCCGAGGAAGAGAGCTCCGTCGGCAGATGTACGCTTCAGAAATCGACGAAAAACCCTCCCGAAATAGGGAAGTGATACAAATGTCTGCTTTTTTTCGACCACAAAGCGACAATTCAGGGGAAATAAGAGGACTTTCCCACGGGTCTTCCAGGGAGAGCCGCTTGGACGGCGGCGTTTGATGCGGCCCTTGTGGCGAGCGTCCCAAAAGTCAGAATCCCGACGCCCGTTCTTCGTTCTGGCGGCCCTCCCTCGGGCGGCGAGCGATTATTTCTTTGTTCGGGAGTGCGGGAACGTTCTAGGGCGTCTCCAACCGCGGCCTAAACAATCCCCCCTCGCGATGCTAAAGAAAAAAAGGATTCAAACCTTTCGCATACTCTCCTTCCCGAACATTTTCCTCGCTCTCCTGCTTTCACTTTTCCTCCCCCCATCCCCCTCACTCCACCCTTTTCGCGTCAATAAGACCCCTGCCTCTGCCTCTTCCTCCCACTACCTCTCCTCCGCCTTCCTCTCTTCTTTGAAAGGATGGACTCAATTTTTTCCTCCCCTCCCTCGGATTTCACCGCTCTCGTCTGCCGACCTGCTCCGAATTCTTGGGCCCTTGGGGTCACCGCCATTCCTCTTCTACGAAGAGATTGACGAGGCGTATGAAATGGTGAATATGCTTCCAGCACCTAGATGGCGGTGCTCTGTATGTAGAGTGCTTGGAAGGGCTGTTTCCGCATCAGGAACACAATGTCAAAAAATAAATTAAATATGTCAGTTAATAATGGATCATTAAAATAATTCCAATGACAGAAAGAAATATTTCCCTCACATATACTATGACGCTTAGGTTTAAAATATTTCTGCACTCAAGCAAGTCGAGCTATTTTTTAAGGAAACAGAACATAAGAATAAGCTAAAATATTGGCCACGCAATGGGATACTTTGGGCAATACGTACTGTTTACTCACCGCCGTTGTTTGCAGTGATTCATGTGCAGTTGGCGTTACTTTCCGTTCGTGGGGTAATTAAAAACCTTTTGAGGTTACATTTTATCTTTCATCATTATCTTTCCTAACGAAGTACGATGGAACTAGTAAAAGATATTTAACATCATCAAAGGGGAAAGCTGCTCCCAAATTTTGTTTAAGATTTAATTCTGAATTTGACCAAAAGTTGTTCTTCCAATGCTAGAGCTACGATACTAACTTTCTTATAAGGTATTTTTCCAAATCTTACCCCAATTCGCTGCATAAGTTCCAATCCGGTCAATTGATGCAACTTTGTGAGAATCCCACAGACCAAAAGATTATTTCAAGGAGTAAAGAGTGAATGGTGAAGTTACTCTTCTTCTATTTCGTCACCTTTAAACTACGCAATGATTTATCCACAATTCTCAATGAATTTGTGAAAACCCAAAACGCATCTAAAAATTTTTATGCCATGATAGGAAAATCATTCGCAAAAGCAGACGCCTACTTATTGAAAATCTCCATCAAGCATTTATGTGTGCTGTGAACATTCTTCGGAGATCCAATTATTTAAAAACGGATGCCCAATGGAGTCTTTCTCTATACAATTCATCCTAGAAAATTCAAAACACACAAATATTTTGTTTTCAACTGCGATTTTCTCCCAAGAGATCAGTACTTTGGTCATAAGTGGCTTCACTTATACACATACGAACCAGATCCTTCCAAAATTTGCATTAACAACTGTGTTTAAAAGCCTCATTCCACTTCACTTTTCAAGCGCCAGCAGCTTAATGAGTGTTCCACATTCGGTATCTAATCCATAGACGTCTAATCTTCCCCAGTGACCTCCTCATCAGTCGATGCTTCATTTTTTACGGTCACAGGAAAACCCAGCAAGTAAGGTAACATTTGTATTCCCCTCCGAAAGCTTCCGCCCTCAACTCCCGTATTGCGAGCGCCCTCCCATTCGCCGAAGTCTACGGTTAAGGTAGGTTTAGTAATGGACGCATAAATTACCCCTGCTACATTTCTAAACCTCGTCTTGGCAGCCCTAAACACCGAAACACGCCGCACTTCATTACGCATTTTTCAACTTCATATCCTTGCTAACTCTCTTCACTCCGTGCTCCTTGCCTATTTTTTTCCACCCCTTCCTCGATTACTCGGTATTCTTACCTCTACGTATATTGGTTGTGAAGATCGCATAGCCACTCAAAATGTCTTTGCTCTACTTTCTCTACCTTCTTCAAATTTTCTTTTAAAACTCCTCTTTTTATTACGAATAGCTTAATCGCTAGTCTTAACTTCCATACGTTTCACTTTTTTCATCCTTTAATAGGAATTCGGGTGGATATAAAGAGGTAAACCCGGTAGAAAACCCGAGAAGATTACACTCTCCCCATACCCCGTTATTGCACCAAAAATTTATTCTATAATGAAATGAATTTTTACGTCAATTAGAGACGTAGAACAGAATAAAATAATAAGTTCTATCTAAGAGTCCGAATTTAGTTAAGAATAAATATGAATCAGTGACCACTACGAGATATTACTAGCCACTAGCAAAATATCCTAGTCCAATCACCCTCAAATTGAGTACATTATAAATAATGACTAAAACCGTCAATATACACTAAAAATTAAAATAAAACAGCTTAAGCATTAGGGTAAAGATTTTACGCACGCAGAAAGAGAAAGGTGATATCAAAAAAGGCATGCCTCGTCTCCTTGCCTTTGTGACGCATCTAGACACTAGTGGAATCCCCATAAGCCTCTTTCGGCTCGTCATTAGTCTTCGCTCGGAGTCATAGAGGGTACACAGTGACCAAGTAAGGTACCAACGACCTTCGGCGTTAAGAGGGGCGCTTGCGTGATCCATCCTCGGTTTGATTTCCGCGAACTTGGGGAAATAATTCCTTGACGTGTGCAGACTCGGTTGGGAGAAGCGGGCAAGAACTATACAAAACGTAATCCTGACGAAGTGGCGGTCCCCGGGCAATCTAAAAAGGAAGGAATGGTGATCCCGTCGGGGGTAAGGGTAGTAATAGGAAGTTGGGGGGAGGGAGAGAGAGAGAAAAGGGGACGCGGGGAAACAAGGGATCTGGAAGGAACGGGGGAAACGTAGGGAGGCAACGCTTACACGCCCCAGCAGACCTTAAAAGAGACAGACCCGCCCCTCACTCGCATCCGCCCCAATTCCTCCTTCCCTCGTTATCCGCATCACCTGAGACTCTTTTCACCTGCACGCCCTGCGAGCCCCCCGACCAACTCCCCACCCACCCCCTTCCGCTTCCAACCCCCTCTCCACCCCTTTCTCGGAGCGGCTAGAGAAGCCCATCGGAGAGCCAGATCATCTACCTCCCCAGAGGCAGACGTTGCCAGTCGCCAGTCATTAGAAATCCGCGCGATTGGTCTCACGTAAATTATTACATTTTGAATTGTTGTGAGTGATTTTCCTGCTATTTCTCAAACGAATCTTGAGGGAGAAAATTAACTCATTGGATTGTAACCATCGAAAGCCAATTTTGCCTCTAATTCCAGTTTGCTATTAAAATGGAGGACAACAATCATTCCATCTTTAGTATCTAGTAAAATATAGTATTTATCTAATAGCCTATCAAATACATGAAATCATCCCACTATTATCATTCTTTCCCATTCAAGGCTGTTCCAACAATAAACATGACTCTCTTTCTGATCATTCTTGACGATCCTCCATGAAAAGGGAAGGTTTCCACCGTACTCTATTTAACACCTTAATTAGGCACTTCTGAGATAAACGTCAAAATAGTGGAAGTATATTAAAGGAGGGTTCTTACAATTCAAAATGACACATTTCTTTAACTTTTTTAATTGAATATTAAAAAAAATTGTCTGATTGACCAAAACTCCTTTAATGCAACTCCACTGCTTTTGCTGAAGTGTTCACTCAACGCTGGGGCCGATTATTATGCAACGCACCTGGTATATTAACTGGTTCAGTAACATTTCCTTTACGTCTTCGAGGGTAATGATGTTAGAGCGTATAATAAGCCAATTTTAAGCAGTTATTAGTGCACATTTTATTCGATTTAATTGCCCACACCTTCCCTGACACCAAGCTTTAATACTATTGATATAGTTGAAAATCATCTCGCAATATGTTTTCGTCATTATGTCTCAACAAATGACCCCGTCATTTACGAAAATTCCTTAGTTACGGTTACCTCCGCAGGTGATGAGTGTCAACCGTTCTCTTCTAGCCACCACGCTAAATGGATCCTCCGCGTAGACCAACACGCTCCGTTTAGCTCACCTGGCCCCATCCCTCCGAAACCACCCCTTTGTCAGGGACTACCCCACGCCCCCTCAGACCGCTTCACCCTTTGTCTTCTTCAACCCAATTGCCCCTTTCTGCTCTCATCTCCTCCCAAAGCCTCAAGGACACTTGGAGCCCTAGCCTCAAGTGAAGTGAGGATTCCATCTTAAGTGTCACTATCGACATTGAGAATCCCGAGTTGCCCTTCACAACTTCTCCGAAGCTATCCGGATTCATTAAGCAATTGGTTTTAAGGAGTTTTATTTCATTTCCTAATGGATTGGAAATATTGATACAATAGTGCAGATTATCAACTCAAGGCTTCAAACATTGGTTTCTACAACGTCAACTTCTGCTGTTAAAGTACTATTAATAGTTTGGGGAAGCGTTAAGAAATTACTTTAAGATGGCATACAGGCCTGTATTTCTGAAGGAACTATTCTGAACATAAAGAACATAAGCTATTAGTATAATTCACACTTTTAGGCTTCACTTCGTGGAACTGTTTGATGTCCATATTAACTGAAGATACGGTGAAACGCATTGTACTGTGAAATAAAGTCTGTGGAGAATTAAACACTCTTTTAATATGAACATGCACTATTAGCTCTATGTTATTATTGTGAG
Organism: Hetaerina titia; assembly: GCA_037158775.1. NCBI lineage: Eukaryota > Metazoa > Arthropoda > Insecta > Odonata > Calopterygidae > Hetaerina > Hetaerina titia. Next base: position 21,945,875 of record CM073770.1, on the reverse strand, counting down.
GTAAAAATAATCAATTACTAATATAATTCAGTAATTTTATTTTACTTAATAAAAAAATAAATTATTTTGATTCCAAAAAATCTACTTAATAAGGTATTTTTGAAATAATTAAATTATTTTCCATATGATTAGCTGTTTGAATAGACATTTTATTGAATCGACACGCAAATGTTGCGTGTATAAAATATCTGATACATAATTTTATCACAGGCAATCTACCAGTTAAGGTAGATTTTGGATGGACACAACTACCAAATAATTCTCGTCTCTCGTAGCAAAACGCACCTGTAGCAACGTAACATCCTACTCTACAAAAAGTCCCTCTTCTTCTCTGTGTAATTCCTTCTTCCCTTCATCCCCTCCAACATACTTATCCTATTCCTGCCCCTTCCTCGTTTGCCTAGCATTCTCCCTTCTATTACATTGTTCAACATCCCACTGCCGCTCTTTCAATCTTTTTTTCCTGTCTCCTCATGATTTCTGCCAACTATCTCCTCTCTTTCCCACCATACTCAGCACTTTCTGATTTGTTTTCTTTTAGGGCTATTTCACCTCCTCCAACCTTCGCCACACCCATATTTCAAAATCAGGTAAAACAAATAAATTCAAGAGAAATAGATTAATACGGTATTTTAAGTAGCTGTAGCTACAAATAAACGCAACTGATCAGGGCACTGCTGAAGGTACTTTAAGAATTTTTTTTCAAAATGCACAGTTTTCATCAATATTTAAAAAAATAGCGCAAGGAATTCCTTTTATAATGTTATTAACACTCTTCTTAATGTTCAATTAAAATGTGTACCATGTTAGCATGCTACATTTTCCGCAAAATTTGCCCAACCTGATCCTTAATTTGTAAAGATTTATGAGGGGTAGCATCCGATAAATCTTAACCGTATGATTTTCGTAAAGAATTTTCTTAAGCCGTGTTCCGCTCAGGATTATCGGGAGTTGAAATGAGTGAAGGTGAACTCCGCTTGGATTTAATTTTTTTATAATTTCAAGAGGGAATGATTTCGTGAAATAGACGCAGAAGCAGCTTTTGGGGAGACCGCTGGATCAACAACAGTGGTGCGGGAGTTTCCTCGCACCACCATGAGAGCCTTTTCCCATTAAACAATCTCGAATCGGATGCCCTCCGAAATTGCGCGCGGAATGCTGGCGAAAGGGATGCGGAGTGCTTTTGCGCTCCACGCATGTCTCGGAATACTTCCTAAATGAACTTTAATTCCCCTCTACTTCAAAAGAACAACTGCGCCCTGACCTCTGTGCCGAAACATTCAGGCTCTAATCTGCAACAGATACGATATACCGAGCCACTGATCCAAGAAGCACGTCAGGCATGTTCCAGCCAGAAATGGAATTGTGTTAACTTTAGCGCTGATTCAAATTAAATATCTTTCGTGACGCTGAAAAATGGGTAAAATGCGGTTCTCGACATTTCCGAAGTTCTTATTAATACTAATAGGAACCAATACTTTGTAATCTTGAATGAATAAATGTTTTTAATGTATTTCTTTTATATATCCCCTCTATGCATCACAACATAAAACCTTAATATATTGTGACACATTGATTCAAAGTACTTTTAAAATTAACTGAACCTCCAACCTGATGATTGATAACTAATTTCTGGATAACTTAGGACATTTAATTAATCACGTTTAATGGAATTAAACTATTGAACGAACAGAAATCATTTTTGGGGTTTTTCTTATTAATCATTCATTTGAGAGCACTCTAACAATCAAAAAGAATGCGTGCCACTGTAAATTTATTCAAAATGCATGTTGCACTTGTGTACTTTAGGTTTAACTTGCAATTCAAGGCCCAGATATTTGTAACCAGGAGGTTTAAAGGCATCAAATGTCTTCCAAGATAGAAATAAAAGCGTCATGGTACAATAGAACCTAATGACGTTATGCGGTATACGGCAAAAAGAGTCATACATTTGGATTAGAAGACTAAAGGAAAGTACAAGCGAGTTGAATGAGGTGGAATTGGGCAGGATACCAATAATTTTACTGGCAGCATCAGAACTCTTAGAGGGCTCTCCAATGAGCAATCTCATGGAATGCATTATTGCCAAAAGGTTATAATGAAGCATGGTTTAAAAATCAATTTGTTTGAACATATTTGGTTATAACGTATGTTGATGAAATCTAAAAGAGGCGTTTAAAATAGATTTGCCAATTCTAAAATAGTTGTTCAATAAATTTGGTCTTTCAGTCAAATCACATTGTATAAATTTCGTGATTATTTTCCTACCAGTATGTCCTAGAAATACGCAATTAGTATCTCAATTGCAGTTCCCTTTTAAAGTGCCCTCGACTGGATATCTCAAAGTTTATTAATATTTTGAACTGAGTTAAATATTCCGAGTGTTTGTAAAAAATGAAATTGACATTCATAATTTTTTTCAGAGCTACGACAGTTGCAATTCTGTCCATCCTGCTCCAGATCCATTTATTCACTTGATTCCAACATTTACAACTAAATTGACATACAAAAATCGAACTTCGTTACGCACTCACAACTGTTTTTCTCTGCATATGATATTTTTGAAACTGTGTGCTTTACTTTTCACCCTGACAACGACAAGATATCGCAAAAACCAGTTGGGCACAAATAAATTGCTCTTAAAAACATACATGTGTGCATACTTTTTCTTCTAATAATTTATCTCATTTCCATAACAACACTACTATCGGCTTTAAGAGTTAGTTTCAGTAGGGAATGAATCAAATTTTGAAATACGTGTACATTGAAAGGTTCTCGGAATCATCACCAGATGTCAGCGGTAGAGCTTCTCACGTAGTCATAGGTAATCCTTTATGAGTAATGTAACGCGTCACTTCTCTGGAAAGATAACTGTGTAGCAGGCGCCTCTCAGTTGTTGTTCCTGTGGGGTGATTTGTAAAGATGGAAAACATTGAGATTCGACCAGTGGTTAAATACTTCGCATAGAAACGTATGAAAACAAAGGAAATTCTTGCTGAGTTTTAGAAAAATCTGGGGGACTCTGCTCCATCACATTCAACTGTTTCCAAGTAAACAAACGAGTTGAAGTTTGATCAGGATAGCTTAAACGATGATCCTCGTAACGGTCGGCCAAAAAATGTGCCACTAACCCAGAATTTATTGCAAAAGTGCATTAAATTGTCATGGCGGATCGCCGACTGAAAAATAAGATAAATCTATGAAGCTGTAAGGATGTCATCTGAACGGGTATGCCAAATTTTAGCAGTGGAATTGGATATGATAAAATTATCCGCTGGATGGGTACCGCGACTTGCAGAATCATAAGTGCAACAGAATGGAAATTTTCAAGCAATGTCTGACCCGTTTTAAGAGCAACCAACAAGATTTTCTGCGCCGGTTTGTGACCAGAGATGAAAATTGGACCCACTAGTCTACCCCAGAGAGAAAAACAACAGTCAAATTAGTGGAAACATGTTGATTCACCAGCACCAAGGAAATTAAATGCAGTACGGTCTGCCGGAATGGTCGTGACTTCAGTTTTCAGGATGCGAAAGGAATTCTGCTGACAGATTATCTTCCCACTGGTCAAAAAGATTACTGGGCAATAGGACGCCAACCTCCTGGACCAACCACAGTAAAAGATGCACGAAAACAGACCAGATTTGATAAGGTAATAAATTTGATAAGATAAGAAAATCATCTCCCATCAAGACAATGCACGCCCACACACAAGTATCCTTGCCGTGGCAAAGATACGTGAACTAAGATACGAAATGTTGCCAATTCTGCCTTGATTTTCCTGATTTGGCTCTATCAGATTTCCATCTCTTCCCCAAGCTCAAAAATTATCCTCAGCGGGCGGAGATTCTTTTCAAGCAAAGAACTAACAGCCAAAGTAAACGGGTACTTAGCAGGCCTGAATGAATCTAATTTTCGAGATGGGATCGAGAAACGGGAACAACGCTGGACTAATTACATTAGCGTACAGGAAGACTACATTAAAAAATAAAAATAGTTCCAGTGAAGTAAGTCGTTTATTTCTATTCCATTCCAAGAAACTATCAAATTACCTTTGAATTTTACACTATGTGATCAAGAAATCACACTAATTTTAATGGCAATGCAACACCATCGAGAGTCCATGAAATAATGTGGAATGTTAGAAATTTTTAAAAAATTTGTTAGAACATGGAATTCAGTAAAGCAATCACGCCTGTCACTAATTTAATTTTGGATAATTAAGGAGTGGTAGGATTGTGAGCTGAACATTTACCTGAATTAAACAATAATCGATACATGCTTCATGACTATCTGCTAAAGTTTCATCTCGATAACCTCGAAGTGAGATCAATATTCACTTCCACTTGAATACAAAATCAATGCTGGCAGTCTTGTGCGCTGAAAGTTTAATAGAATTGAACTGGTCACTTATGAATCGGTATATTCCGCAAAATGAATGCACTCATGTCCTTTCACATTCACTGGGGATTCTGAAGTCGAAACTCCTCGATCTCTCCTTAAACGGAATATTAGAGGGCAAACGTTTCGGAGGAGATCCATCTCACCCTCGGCCCACGGCTCCTCCACAACCTGAGGGGAAGAGCCCTCCACAACTCCCTCCCTCCCTTCGGTCCCCCACTTCCAACCGCCGGCCCTGACCTCCCTTCCTACCGCTACCACCACCTCACCTCCGCCGAACACCCTCCCGCTAAGTCCTCCACCTTCAAATCTCTTCCCTCCCCGCACCCCCACCTCATCACTCCGATGCCTACTCGGCTTTCCATTATGGATCGCTTACCCCCACGAAGGGTGGGTGCGTACACCCTTTCCTTTTCCTCTCCCCCCTCCCTCCCCCTCCACCGAACTTTCACTCCTCGCGAGTGAAGAAGAGGAGAGGGGTGGGCGCTTTTCTGGAGGGTTTTGGAGAGGGGGCGGGGGATTCGATTCGCAGGGGTTTCTCCTCCTCCATAAGCGTCGACTGGCGGCATATAGATCTTCCTCTTACCCCGAAAACGCCCTCTTCTCTCTCTCCCTCGAAAAGCCTCCGCTCCTCCAGCGGATAAATCTGCACATATTTCACGCCCGCCGCAATCCAAGGCGGCAAAAGGGAGCGGTCCCACTACTCTCTTTTGCAGCTTAAAAGAAAGTCTAAATAAGGAGGCACCGAACCGAAGCCGAACCAGTATTACCGCCATTTGCTCCCTTCCCCGTTCGCTGCGGGACAGGATCAACGCGTATATGACGCAGATTACGATATTAACTGTTTCGTCACGTCGCGACCTCACCAAACAAATTTGTCAACAACTTTTCCCTTAATTATATAAAAGCGTTGACTCATATAAAAACAATTCACTCCATTCACAGAGTTGATATACCTTAGTTGATACACTCACGATAATAATGCCATTGCGGTTTCCACCTGATTACCCTGCATTTGGTAAAAAAAAATCAAAATATATTTAAATCCAACATTAAGTAGAAGTTTGCGACACTTGTCACCTAATTGCAACATTGTAAGCAGCCACGGAGGTGCGTGGTAGAACTTCAATTAGGCGGAAGCCATTTTTTCTCAGAGTTATGTACCAAGGACAAATAACAAATGATATTGACATTGAACAACCATGTTTAATCGACTTATTTCGTTTTACTTTCGACTTTTTCTTTTGTGTTTCTCTTCCCCACTAAATCTACATGTAAGAAGATTCCCTGTCTTAAAAGGAACAAGCTTTGAAATTACTTAACTTATTTTTGGAAGGTTTTTTCTTCCCAAAATGCCACGCGCAGATTTACTTTACTGCCTCCCCGTTGCCTGATATCCCACTCTTCGATCATACGTTCCTCCCCTTCTCTGTTAACAGTTAGAGGTAAGTTGGGTGATATAATAGTTGACACAGAATAGATCCAAGAGCGTTGGTAGGAATACTATATATAGAATATATGTATGGTAAAGAACCCTGGCCCACAAGCTTAGACAGAAAGAGAGATGACGTAAAAGAAGATAGCTTAGGTCCAGACATACTCGACGATGAGAGAGAATGGACGAATCGGGAATTTAAATCAAATAAGGGCGTGGTGGGTAGACAACATTCCTACGGAACTACTAAAAGGCTTAAGAAAATGCGGGAGGATGAGTCTTTATGGACTAAATCGTGGAATTAATGGGAGAAGAATCTTACCGGAAGACTTTAAAAGATCAGTGTTAATGTCTATTCCGAAGAAGGTAGAGGCTACATAATGTGACGACTAAGGAACAATAAATTTGATATCGCATGTATCTAAAGTAGTTCTCAGGATCATCAAAAAAAACGATAGGAAACAGGGTAAATGATTCCTTAGGGGATGATCAGTTTGTGTTTAGGAAGGGGAGAGGCAGGAGGGATGTCATTGCAGTAATGAAATCATTAATCGAGAGGAATATAGAATACAATCAGGACGTCTTTCCCTGTTTTGTAGATTTCGAAAAAGCGTTTGATAGAGTGTATTGGGAAAAATTAATGCGTGTATTGCAGAAAATAGGAATGGATTGGAGGGACAGGAGACTGATCCGCAACCTGTACATGTCTCAGACTGCTCAGGTGCGAGTGGGGTGCGAGTGGAGAGTCGGGATGGGCAGTGTTAGGAAGAGGGGTAAGGCAGGGTTGCCCATTGTCACCGGTGCTATTCAACGTTTATGTGGAGGAAATGATTTAAGAGGTATTGCAAGAACTGGAGGTAGGAATGAAAGTCGGAGGGGAATTCGTAAAATCGGTTAGGTTTGCTGATGACCAAGCATGAGTTGCTCAGTCAGCCAAGGGGTTGCAAGCATTTCTGAGTGAATTGGAGGTTCAGTGCGATAGATATGGGATGAGAATCAATATTAATAAAACAAAGGTTATGCGATTTTCCAGAAAAAAAGGCTAATTTAAACATTAAAATAGGAGGACAGAGCTTAAGTTGGTGGAACAGTGTATGTAAGTGTTTCGGACATCTTGGAAGTATTTTGAACCAAAATGGTCCAAGTATAGATAGAGAGATAGACATTCTTCTTTATTTTGGAGCAATATTATGTCAACGGAGGCTCTTCTACCACCTAACCCCTAAATATCTTAACGACCCAGAACCACTCTTCTGCCACCTAATCCCTTAACCCTAGCCCCTTGGGGCAATAGGAGAAGTATTGCGTTTGGCGAAAAATCCTGACAAGCCTTTCACAAGGAATAGGGAATTGATGACAGGGAAATTGAGTGAGGATGTTATGTAATGACTTGTTAAAACTTTGATATAGGACGTAATTTTTTTCAACGCGGAAATTTGGTCATTGAAGCAGAATAATAGAAGTAAATTTGACGCGCTGGAAAAATGGGCATGGACAAGGACGAAAAAAGTTAAATCAAGGAAAAGAAATCATGCAACATCATAATGGATAGGAACAATGCGTTTCATGACATTTATAACACTAAGAGAAAAAGAGAGATAAACCCAAAACGCATTGCCCCTATCCATTATGACGTTGTATGATTGCTTTCCCTACTATCCTTTCTTCTTGTTTTCTTATGAATTTCTCCTTTGGTGAGTGAAATAACTCCCAAACGCCATCTCCTGGCCAAAGAATTGAGGCACTTGGTTGCATAATCACACCACAGATATCAGTGTAATTATGATTCTAAAATTTATAAGTTAGTACCTCAAATAACAAAAGAACAGCATAGCATGGACTTAGGAAAACATTCTAATAAGCGTCTTTAAAGAACTTATTAACATTAAAGCTATTGGAGAGATACTTAAGGTCAATGCTTTCTTGAATTCCATAGTAGTACACAAGGATGAATAAAACATATTGCGTATCCACAGAATAGAATTTATCGCAATCAACTAGTTTTGCTACACTGTAAAATCATCTGGACTAAGATGTACTCGGTGAGAGACGGATATGAGTGATTGTCGTCGAATGAAACCAATGGGAAATGATGCATGAAAACTGCATGAAAATAATGTAATGAACTTATTTTTGACCCCTAATTTGGAAAACTCATCTAGGCTATGAAATTAAGATTTACATTCAATTCAAATTTTATTCTAGCTAATCAGTATGTTTGTATAAAATCCATATTCATTTTCATGAAATTTATTGGGATTAATAAATGATAATTGGGTAAAATAAAATAAAAAAATTCATGAAATATAGGAAAACAGCACTGATTTATATACTTCGTGAGTAAAATTCCCCAAAATCCATGTTAAATGTGACAGCAATGGCTACGCAATATTCACATTGCTCCTAGTCACCTCGTAAAACACCCTGTGCACATATATCATCACACCACTCTTCCATTTAGAGCTCTCACAGTTATCTTTATTGCTATCGCTATTATTATTATGTATTTAGATTGGATTGTAACTTTTAAGTGATGGAAACAGTGTGAAATCCTTATAAATACATGGTCCGCCTATTTATTTATTTCATATACAGAAGTAATATTATATGTATAGATGAATAACCATAACGGCTTTTTATAAGACTTATTTCAAACAAATGTATACAAAAATCATAGAATCTGCATCAGTTATTTTCCATGAAATCTATGTGTAAAGTTATTAGATACCACTTGTACTTATATCGTAATTGAGGCTACTATTATTAATTAATTCTCATTCCTAAAAAATGGATCTCTTTGAACGTATCTAATGTTCAATAATATTTGCTAAAAATTGTCTCATATTCCGAGTTTGATTCTTGGATAACCAATACGTCATTCAAGCCAACACTACAGTCGCACTTGTTTGAGGGACAGACATCATAACACTGAAGGCTGGTTTTATTTAATACCATTGCGGCTCCGCGACTTCGCTCATGATCTGTCGACGGCAATCGCGAGTGGAGCAGGAGGGCTACCGGCTCCCGCTCGTCCGAGCAGTCGAGATACCGAGGGGTCGACAAACAAGGGAATGCCGCTGCACCGGCCAACCCGCGGGGCACCGGATCTCCCACAATGCACTTGGCGCAGAGACCTCCAGCCTATAACGAGCCCCCTTCCCACCCCACCCATCCCCACTGGAGTCTCCTCTCTCCCCCTCCCCTTCGCCCCGCTCGGTGTTCCTGCACCGCATCGATCCCCAATCCACCCCTCGCACCCCCCGCACCACTCCTCTCCCCCCCGACGGTGCGGGAAAAAATAGGGGACGATGAAAAATTAAGCTCACTTTTTGTTCATTTTCAAAGCGCCCTCCAACGTGGCGTCGTTTTTTATAACGAATCTATCAAATATTCATCGGGGAATTATTGTTTTCCTCTCTCTAGATTTTCCGGCCAGATCCGAGATTAGGTTTGATTTTTCGGAGGAATAAAGAGGAGTTTGGGTGCAAAATTAATCACCTCAGGACTGCATGTGAGACCGTCCATTATAGGAATGCATGGTCGTGCTACCTGACCCGTTTATCAGACGATCCGGGTCATCCCAGCTGTTCCGTGTTGTCTCTAGATAACCTTTTAAGTTCTCGTGATATGATTTTCTTTTAGTAAGGTAACGGATTGGGCCAAAACTTCGGAGTAAACCGTCGAGGATAGAGCAAACAATTGAATGAATACCAAGGAATTAAAAAATGAGTGAAAGAGGTCATCTGAAAGGCTTGGAATGAAACCAATTTCAGGGATATGGGTATTAAAATTATAGCTACGAAGAGTGTTTGAAAATTACTTGTTATTGTATGAATCTGGGAGGAAATTAAAATTCGCTTTTCTAATTTATTCTATCCAATCAACTATTTGGAATTACAACTTGTAAAATCCATTCATCATAAATTTTTTTGATAATCATGTCTCTTTATACAAATTGGGATCTTATGCAACTTTGGTCAATTTTGATTAGTTTAAACAAAATTTGCATTGATGTACCACTAAGATTACCATAAGTTGCTGCACTTGACGTCGAGGTCGTGAAAGTATTATTTTTGAACTGTCTAAATTTTGACCAATTTCATTGTTTCCCAATAAAACTATATTACTCAACGTTATCATACTGATCGGTGAACTCACAAAATATTTGGATAAAAATGATTTTACGGCATTTAGTGTCATCATAATGTAAAAATGCTACTGAAATAGGAATTTGTTATTTTAAATTTGATATAAAGAAAGGAGATTTCTTATCTCATATACAATTGCATACTTTTTAGTCAAACCGAAGATGAGGGTTTTTAGTATCCAAAAATATTTCTGTGATTATAAAAAGACGGCATTTTCAGTAAAGTGTACTTTTGAATCAATCAGACTATGTTTCTGTGACTATATATGCCTACCGAAAAAATTAACACCAACTTCATAAGAGGAAATAAATCATTGACTCGTGCAGATACTCAACTGCCCATATGGAGAAATCTTGAAATCATGATACATGAGAAAAAATATTGTATAACTTTGTCCCTTAATTCAAGAGGTAATAATTTAATTCCCTTTGGCATTATTATTTGACATATTCTTGCTGATTTTTTTCCTTAATGTATATATATATATATATATATACATACACACACATACATATGTATCTCACAACTATTTTCATCATGGTCCCTCGCGTGGACTCAGCGTCCTTCTTTCCCAAATGGCCATTCATCGTATTTTATCTCTTAACCCTCGCTCGATGCTGACCTCGCACTTTTCGACCTTAAAAAATCGCCCCTTCCACTCGAAGATCCAATGGATAAAGGGAGGAAGAGGGAGAAGAGAGAAAGAAAAAGGACATTCACTTTCCGTCCCCCTTGTCCCATTTTCATTAGAATTCGAGCGTAGTGAATCATTCCTACTCGGCGGAGCCGTATATTTTTTCAAGTTTGTGACGCTATTTTTACTCAAAAGAGATCTCGCTGTCCTAGCAACAACAGAGACTTTTTCACCTAATTTCCCTTTTCACTTCAAACTGTAATGGAGCACACCAAGGGATTGCGCGAATATTTTTGGGAAAAGATTAACTTTAGAACAGAGTCATTAGTCCATTCAATGGAAAAAGAGGTGAAATAACATTGAATTAATTTATAAATGTTTTAATCAAGGCACCGACAAAGAATTTTATGTGTTTGTAAAATTATCAGCGTTGAACTTACGCTTCTTCCGGCAGGATTAGGTTGTTCCTTCAAATGTAACGCTTCAAGGTTGTATTCTTTTGTCCATATTTACTAAGTTTTTCTGTATCACTTTTACTCTCAGTGTGGCTCCCACTCGCATCACACTGTATGAAATACTTCCTCCATTTAATCTTTAATTTAATCTTTAATTTAATCTTCAAAATAATCTTACCAATAAAAACAAATGCACGCTGAGAAAAGCACAAAGTAGAGGAAAACTAATTGGAAACAACCAGACGCACGCAGAACTTTTACTGAAGGACGTAAAGAAGACGCCATATAAGTGAAGAACAGCGGAGAATAGAAAAGGATTAAGTACCAGAAGACGGCAATGAAGTACATTAGTGGCATAATAATGTGCGAGTAAGGAGATAGGAATAGGATTAATATAAGACGCTGTAAACCAACCTCTAGTGAGACACGAGTGGTAGTAAAATTATGACGTAGTTGTAAGAGTCAATTCAATAAATGCGCGTTTGCTTCAGAAAAGAAAACATTTTTCGTCAAAGCAACCGAACACTTTCAACTCACGCAACAGAATGAATCACTAAGGGAGAAATACACCGATACAATTTGAGTGGTTGACTATTTGGAGTCAGTTCAGGCGCATGTGGTGACAATTGCAGTCCGTGAACAAAGTTTGGCGTTAATGCCTAGCACGAGAACCACGCAGAGAAAATGGCGGAGGTGGACACTGATGACGGCACAGAAAAAAGTTAAGAATACATTTTTTCAGTAATTACAATCAAAAAGACATATTTTTTTAATTCTTGCAAAACTTTAAATAAGTGATCACATATCAGAAATCTCTTGTAAAGCACGAAATCCTTGTGAAAGAGAAGGCGAAAGGAGATGAGTCATTTCTGTTTGGCAAATAATTAGCGCTATTTTTTAAACCTCTTAATAATAATTTAAGTAAGAAGTCAATGATGCCACTTACAGAAAACCAACTACATGGAAGATCTTAGGCATTCAATTAACAAATACCTATGCAAAATAAAGCGGAAGTCATAATTCAAGCTAAGCGTATCTAATGTATTGGGTTGGCTGGCAAAAGATATTGATTATTAACTGACTTTAAATTTTATAGGTAGTCTTGTATAAAACATGTTACAATAATAGAAAAAATAGCTTTTTTTTAATTTAAAGAACGTGCAAATTCACTTGAAGATACCTTTTGAAATATAAGAGGCATTTAGATGACATTTCTCTGTGTTTTTGAAATAACATATTTTATTATATTCCTACGTTTATACAAAAACATAGTATACATTTATTAATAAAACAGATAAAGTTGGGATGGAATCCAATTTCAATGCATCGTTATACTTAGAAATATAATTTAAAATTTGAAGCTGCTGAAATGTTGTTAGGAAAAAACTGGGCTGGCGTTGATGAAGTGAACTTTTAGCATCGCTCTTTTGAATGGAGCAAAAATGAAAGAAGTGACAAAAAATTTTAATGGAATCATTCGAAAATAAATTTCTGTGATCCATGCCAATTTCATTTTCTTATTTCGTAAATTTTGCATTCTTGTAATGGACCATACATTTTACAAAAAAATAGGAGTTACGTATTAAGGAAGGTTTTCATTTGCTCCGAATTATCCCATTTACATTGCTGAAGTAAAGGTCAAGTTAAGTCTCAAAAGTCTGAAAAGCATCCAGGGCTTGTGCTTGTGTCACAAATTAATCAGATATCGCAACGAAAAATGAAAATCAAGGCTCTAGGTTCGATTTGGCGAATACAATTGGGAGAAAATATTAGGAATAATAAGCAGATTTGCATTTAATACACTTCCGTCAGAAGGGTTTTAAAGTTGATTATTAAATTTCGAGACCGGGTGGGAAGGAAATTTAACGGCTGGTGGTGGTTTGAGTTGGGATAGAGTGGCGAAGGGATGGATTCTGGAGGGAGGGCAGAGAAGAGAGCGTGGCAAAACAAGTAGGGAGGGGCAGGGTAGGGCTGGGGGAAAAGTGTGTATCTTGGTGCGGAGTGAGCCACTCCTCGTATATTGGCCTCCACCAAAATGCCTACTCCCATATAAACCTCTCCTCCGGTCTCAATTAAGTCAATATTACTTTCGTCGGGGAAGGGAGCGCCTGGCGTGGGGCGCACCCGAATTTCGGTCGGGCCGTCGAAGCGGGTGGCAGGTAGGGGCAAACGGGAGGGGAATTCCCGGGACGGGATGGCTGCGCTTTCCCGTAAACGCATTTAACCCACTCCGTCTCCCGGAAACTCTTTTAACGCGAGGACCCCCGTGGTCGAATCGCCCCGCTTTAAACACGCCACCTTTCGCCCACCCACCTGCCTAGTCACCTGACCCCTTCGACCCCTCGTCCCTCGGACTTCAATTTAGCCTCCTCGGCGCAGAACTGCGCAGCGCACATTGGAAAGTCGGGAGACGTGTAGAGGGAGAGACTTCGAAGAAATGTCTTCGGGGGGATTCAAAATTATTTCTCAACCATGCTTTGGTATGCTTACTTGATGGAATAGCATGCCTTGGTTTTATTGCCTCTGTAACAGCCTGTGTAACCTAGGGTAGTTGCGGATCACTCGAGCACTTGGAGAAACAAGTCTTGCAGTCGTCATAAATAGTTTTTAAAATCGAAATCTCCACCCTAATATACACGTCGTGACGCATGCTCGGAGAGTTGATAGTTTCGATTCGTAACTGGCTAATGTTAAAAGCATTGATTTTATATATTTTAGTAATGATTAAAATCAACCGTGTTAAAAAAAGGACCTCATAAATAGGTAAGATTTTAAAAATTAATGGGATTTTCGAACGGTATTTGTTAGAAAGCAGGATGGAAACTGGATGAATATCCCCTAATGAAAAACAATCCGCTCTAATTTCAGAAAACACGTTTAGAGGCAACTTGTTTTCAATTTACATAAAAAAATATAATTTCTGAAACTATTTATGCATCCCGAAATGGAATTTTCAAAAAAACTAAATGAAAGGAGTCGCAATTGGAAGTCATAAATAATGTCAATCGTCAACGTATTGATTTAGAAACCAAATTAGTTGTTCATGAATAATGGCGCGGATCTATTCAACGATTTAATAAATTTACAATTAATCAAATTAAATATTAAAGAATAATCAATTTTCATCAGAAATCCAAGAGGCTGCCTCAATTAATTAGTCCGTAATCAATAATTCTCATGATTTTATTGCCACCAATATGGATATATTATAAAGATGAAACAAATATTGAGTAGCATTCATAATTATTTTAAGTTACTTCATTAAAAAACAATCACAGAAACTTAATATACTCGTACTATTTTAAACTTTTTCGTTAATGATTTTCGAGGAGCAAGAAAAACGTTTCATTTCATAATAGGACACATTAAAAATACATATAGGAATTTTATCTATAAATAGGAGTTTTTTATTGGAGGGTAAAGTGCTTTGATTACATATACGCGATATAGTCAATATCCCAAGCCTAAAAAAATTTTCTTCTTACGAATTTAATGCTTCTACGGAAGGGATTTTTTCCATTACCCAAAACTTCTCGAAAGTGCATTTATTATTCAATATAGGGAATTGTATTACCGCCACAGTAATCAACCCGAAGGTTTACTTGGAGTTTGGTCGGTTTGAAATTTTATTAAGACAATAAAACTTCACACAGCGGAGAGGTGAAAGTGGAGTTTGTGTGAAATAACAGAACCTAGATTAAACGGTCACTGGCGCCGTTCCCGTGGCGTAGAGAAAACTAGGGAGTCATTTAATAACGGCAAAGAGGGAGAGAGGAGCCAAGGAAAGGAGTGGGCGAGAGCTCCCCTCACGCCCAAATCTGGTTCCGACCTCCAGCTTAATTGGAGTGCGCGGGTTCTCGCGAGATCGCAGCGGTCAGTGCGCTGAACGGCGAAGAGAGGGCCGTAAATGCCCGAGGGTCGGGGGCGACGGGGTTGGAGGGGGGTGATGGGGCGGAGGGCGAGAATTGGGACGGGCTTGGATTTGGCGCGTTGATGAGGGAGGAGAGGTCTCGGGGTGCGCACCACGGCAATGCAATCGAAACCTCGGTTGACTCTCTTGCCCTGCGGAGAGAGTCCCAAACTCGGCAGTCGGGGGTCGGCAATCAGCCTCCTCAGGGTTAGCGAATGTAGGAGTCGGGCTTTGTTGGTGCGGGGGTAAGGGAAGCGGAAACCTTCCCTCCAACGCCTTTATTTGTCTAAGACGCCAGGCATCTCCTTCGCCACATAAACCGTCATTTTTATTTTTTAATTTTCGGAGAGAGATAGAGATGAAACATATGATGGCAACAAAGCACACGATCAGAGATGAAATAAATGAAAAAAAACGCTAAAAAGGGCGAATACGCAGACAAAAAGGCGACACGATGGAAAAAAATAGAGGAAGACGAAGGAAGAAAATGCAAGGTAACACAGATAGAGAAATATACGTACATCTTTATGGAGACAAGGTGCAAACAGACGTAAATGGCCCTCTGACTTTGAGAATTTGCAAAGTATTAGCTGCAAATATCGCACTAATAATAATGAAATATTTTAAACGAATTGTGCTCCTTTATTTGAAGCAAAAACAGTATTAGATTCTAATACATTGATGACCCAAGAAGGTTTGTCTACATTCCACATTAATAAATATTTAGTCTGAGCTACTTAAAGAGTATTTGGTCTAAATTAAGGTAATGGATAAGAATATTTAATTTAACCTTAAAATATTAACAAAATATTCGCATATATTATCTAACTCTGCTATCCCATTGGTCGTTCTATTGTCAAACCAAGCTAAAATTAGTGCAAATATGTACACTTACGCATATTTAATGAAAAAAGGTATGCAAGCATTGTGAATTTGTACATTGTTATTTTTTTGAGTCTCTTCACAGCCACTAGAGTACTAATGAAATTAGTAAATATCGTGTTTTTCCACTTTTAAAATTGTTTTTAAGTTATTAGTGACATTGTTCACCAGACAGAAAATATATCTAAGATATTAAAAAGCAAACCTATTGATCAATGGGAAAGGTCAAATTCAGGTATCAAATTAACGTTATATTAAAGTTTTCTATTCGGTATGCTCACATGTAGCACGTTTAAAATCATAAAGAGATCACCCAGTCGCTTTGTAAGATCGATTCAATAAAAGTGGCTCCCAAGCACATGCATCTCTTGTACCATGGCGAATGGGCTCGATAGTCTAAAAAAGGAACACAGGGAAATAGGCAACAGCAATTCCATTGCCGGCGTGAGAGTGTTTCTCTGGACGAGAGGAGAAGAGGCGCGAGTGAAGTTCGATCGGGGTGAGGGTGGAGAAGAGTGTCGAGGAGGGGAGAGAGGGAGGACTGGGGGTGTGCGGAAAGAGAGAGAGGGGGGGAGGGATGAAGAGAGAAAATAATAAAGACGAAAAACTTCCATTTGAATATGAATTGTTTTGGAATTGCGGCCACGGAGGCTCTTTATCGGAAGGACCGCTCGTGAATCCTCCTCTCGCTCGTAGATGAAATCTGCAATTTTCTCCCACGGAAAATGGGAGCGGAAGGAATGTGTGCTGCTGAGAGGGCAAGGCTGATGCGCCGGTGCTTATTCAAAAGATAGGAGAAAACTTTGGAGAAGAATATGACACTAGAGTGGGAAAAAATTCGGTCATCGCGTGAAAATTTTTATCCGTTTATCTAACGAAATAACCAGAATGATTCCCGAAGGTACTCTTTTGAAAAGACTGCGTTGGCAGTCTAAATTAATTGTCGACCAGGAATCATAATTGTTGACAGCGAGAATTATTGTGTACTCATAATAACTCCGTAAAACTACTACGATTAAAACCCTATACATTTTTCAGTACGTAATTTAGAATTAAATTTTTTCACATGATATTATTTTATGCTGAACTAACCGTGATTTTGAAGAAGCAAATTATATTACCCAGAAAAAAGTTTGGAATTTTCATTTAATTTGCTTGCTGCCCAATTTTCTGGGCACACGGAATTTTTGACTGGATATATGTCAACAATTTTTTCATATTTCCAGGTGCGGGTGTCACTATTGTTGTTCTACCTAATGCTTGGAAAATTATCTGCTTGAACATTTGTGCGACGATTAATAAAACCAAAATTTTGATGTCAGTCAATTTGCAAAACGGGAAATGTATATATTAAAGCATTTTAAAATCCCTTGAATCCTTCCTAGTTGCCAATTGGTGACTAATTATGTCAATTATCCATTCTAAGAATATTATCTTAAAAAAGTACGCACATCAAAATTAGAGCTCATCTAGGACTTGCGAGACTACTACTCTTTTAATGGCTTTCGTTTACTGTTTAAAAAAAAGAACACTTGAAATTATAAAATATTAGGGTATATCATAAAAAGAACAAAAGTTTGAATGAATAAATGAAAAATTCTTAAGCTAAGAAGAAGACAATGAATATTTCGAATGATTCAGGAAAATTTCAGTCACTTTAATTTTAGTGAAATATTCAATGCAATAAAATTTCGAAAATTCTTTTTTAAACATTTGGTAATGTCATTGGAAAGAAGGTGACAACATCAATGAAAGGGTAAGTGTAGAATACGGTACTTTCCAGAGATGCGACATGAACCTTTTGGAAAGCAGACCGGAGTTCTTCGAATTGTGCCCGAGGTGGTTACTGAGAAAAAAGGAGAGCTTAAGTGAGCAACGCTAAAGTGGTACGCGGAATGGAGTAAGGAACGGTACGAAATTATAGAACATTCGACGGGAAAGAAAACCCAGACGGTTCACCCAGCGTACACCTAAGGCCATAAAGGCTTTATTTTAAGGAATGAAATAAGAAGAGGAAATGAGTGGAGAAGGTCAATGAAGGAAAAGCAGAGCGGCAGAAGAAAAGAAGCATTAAAGAGGAAAGAGCAATCAAGGCACAAGGGTGATGGAAAGGGATAATTGGAGTGCTACCGTGAGCCAATCTTAGGATTGTAATACCGATTTTTGAATATCTCGTTAGCAGTTGAACTTGGAAAGCAGGCTATACTTTCTGCTATTCTTCAAAACTTCTGGAAAAGTAGAAATTGAATTAAATTCACCGGCAGAAACAGTTACACATTGAGTGCAAAATTATCTTGATAAAAATGAATTAGCTAAATTGCGTATATTTTTAAACGCGTGAGGACATATTATATGGATATGGACACGCAAAGTTTACAATTTAAAATAAATTTGCAAAGAATATGTAGAAATGAATAAAGAAATAAAGTAAAAAAAACAAAGCATAAGTAAAGACTTATTAGCAAAACAAAACATGAAATTTTAATGGAAACATCTTTATTTCATGGACAGCGTTTTCACTGAAAAGTTTGTGGGCGTTTATGTAAGTATAAAAATAATTGATAGGGCGTTTTTCCTCTAAATACAGATTTTTTATTTTTAAAACTAATAATTACAAGAAATATTTCCATGTTAATTAAAATTTAAGACAAGGATTGTATTGTTCTTTGTATGTTTAAAATTAAATGGTAATAATTGTACAATTTTCAAATTATACCGGTAATTAAAGCTAAATTCTTGACTTCCTACATTTTATTTTCCAATGAAGGCCTTCTAGGCCTATCTTAAGGGATGGGCTATCATTAAAAGTACTAATGAGGACATGTTCTTACGTTTGGATTTCATTGCTTACAAAAAAGAATACAGAGGCGTCCACTAAAAACTTTTCAGTCAAGGTCCGTTCATTCAGTTCATTAAATTATTATATCCTTAATTCAGTACAACGTGCCTATTTGTGGTAATTAGGATACCTTTTCTGCAAATTTTCCCCAATTTTACAAAGTCAGGTTAATTGGGGCAGTAGAAAAGACTTTGCCTCGTTTATTTCATTTGTTGGGTAAAAATATGACTTTTTTGCGAGTTCTTTCCCTTTTTACCGAGAAAAAAATGCTTCCGACAAGCTTGCACGTATTCACTTCCTTAGTGAGCGTCACATTTTCCCTAGAAGACCACGTTTATGTTCGCCTCGTTGTAGCGAAAATTTATGACCCTAATTTAAGCACTTTTCATTAGCGAGGTTGTCATGAATCATACTTCTGAAACGATCGATGTATGCTACGCGTAAAACCTTATCAACCATAAGTATGTACGAATATACCCGAAATACATGTTAGAAGATATGAGTGGGCAGGAGATTTATCGGTAAATTTCTTTTGATTAAATAATACCGGTAAAGCTTTAGCGTTGATAATTTATTCGTTTTTCTCTGTTTGTACTCTGTCAACATTCTCCTTGTGAATGGTTGGAAAAACACATTCTTTAGTGAGAATAATTTGTCTTGAAGGGTTACGAGAACAGATTATCATAAAAAATCATACCAAATCAACAGTACTGGGTTAAGATCTACAACGACATGTCCATATTATTTATTACAGCCAAGGTTCTATGGCGGGGCGTGCTAGCACTAACGGAGAAAAAGGATATTTGGGATATCGGAAAATAGTACGAGTGAAGATAATTCAATGGTAACTATCATCCGAAAGATTTTAATAAGATTCGACAAATCTCCACTTATTCCGTATATCTAATCTGGGGACTTTCTCTGCAGTTCTTCACGTTCACTTTTTTCTAATATTTCTCAGAAAAAATGGATTGGTGAATACATTCTCCATCCTCATAAATTCTCCTAGTTAGTGACAAGACATTTGTTTTAGGCTCTACATGATATTATTTATAGATATTTTAATTAAATATAACAAATTTAGAGTGTACAAATCATTTTCATTGACCGGGATTCGAACCCGGATCCCTCGATGCCTGGCCGAGTGCTTTAGCCAGATTGACAAACTGAAGCATTCGACCGGACGTCGAGGGATCCGGGTTCGTTTTCCGGCTAGGCGAATGTTTTTTACGCTCTGAAATTGTTGCATTGAAATCCATATTAGCGGAAGATTCCGTTAAAAGTTACTGTTGCGGCATCTCCCGCAGTTTCATACATTTTAATTAATTTAGTTTATATAGAGATTCGTGCGGTATAACAAGCATCACATTTTCTACCACAGACTTTTACATAACTTTTGATGATTTAATTAATTAAGGCATGCTTGAAGGTATTATTTATGGTAGTTCTACCTTCAATTAATAGTTTGCGCATTTCAATGGACATATCACACCAAATAATATAAAAAAGCTCAGTCAAAATCCGCTAACAGAGGAAATTTAACATTTGCAGCTTTAGGCACTTATACATACACATATCATTTAATCACGTTTGGTTTCTTCAAACTGTTACGGCCTATGATGTCGCATTCATATCATATTATTCAACGTGGCATTTACCTTAGTAATGAATTTATGGTGTATTTCACAACCATTATGTGATTATTTTTTATTTTTGTTGTGGATAGCCACCAGAATATTTAATGCGAAACCATATGAGGTCGAAGTTCATAAACAATGCATTGGTCTGTGTAATAGCACTCAAACCGTTTCGATAGTACGTAAACTTTTTTTATTGGTGCTGGAAGATTCAGTGTGATTGTAATGCTATCCTTACCCTTCATTATGGTGAACATCAAATTAATAATTACGGAGAACTGAAGTACGGAAATAGTATTTACTTTCTGATTTGTCGTAAGGAGCAAAATACGATAATTGATAGACCTCGAAATAAGGAGCGCAACGCCAATGGGGGGAACCACCATTCGACAATTTTCCATGAGCCTTCTCTGCAGTTCTTTCGAGCATTTTCCAGCCGTCTTTGTCTCCCTTGTTTGCTCACTTTCTCTCTATTTACTGTTTCGGCATTTGACACCCTCTCAATCTTTTATTTCGTTTATTTTTGTGAAATTCTCTTTCCTATCCCCGCAGAGACTTTAGTGCCTGAGTCTCGTATATTTCCCCGAATTACTATCGATACGGATGGCTGAGGTCACGTGTCCGTTTTGATGGCGGCGGACTCGTGGCCGTCATGGGAATGGCGAAGCGAGGCCGGGGTTAGGGGTGTGGCGGTTGGGGAATGTGGGGGCGGGGAGGGGATTGAGGATGACGGAGGGGGGCCGTGAAATGAAAGGGGTAGGGGGGACGTTCATTTGCCCATCTATTTCCCCCCTTCCTCTAAACCCCTACCAACTCATACTCTACTACAAACACGCACGCTCACACACACCCACTCTCGCCATTCCGAATGAATTGTTTCTAATCGGCGTGAAGGATTGAATCGTTTCTTTTTATTTTTTGTGGCCGAGGGATTTGATAGGCTTTCCTCCAATGGTGTGTGGCTGAATGCGAGGTATTTGCGACGTGCAGGTCATTCATTCCTCCTCCCATTTTACGCAAAACCCCGAATTCATTTTGCTGGAGCCACCTAAAAAATTCGTGTTCCGTCAAAAATAATTTCTTAACCCAAACTGTGTTTTTCGTTGAATGTGGTTTGTAAGACACACATTCAATCAATAATAGCGATCTTAAACGTGGGCTTAAAAGTGAAATTCAATACAGAATAGTGGGGTTTTGGAAGAAAGCAATTAACTATGATGCCTGTAAAAATACTTTCTAATAATGTAAAGTTAATGTCTGGCATAGAACATTGTCATAAATGCGCTCACTAATAACATAATTAAACTGACCCATTGACTGCACCGCTAATAGTTAACAAATTTTCGCATTTATGATACAGCTTAATAATTATTGAAAGATTTTGCAAATCGAACCAATTAATCCACTAAAAATTTGAAATAAGCTGGTAGTACAAGAGTTTATTCGGTGAAAAATAAAGAAAAAAGGTTTTTTTTTAACGCATTAAGACCGTGGTGGTTTGACTACTTCGTCCATTATTGGTCTAAATATAAATATTAACCACTTTTTTCATGGAGTATAGATTCAATAATCACAAATATAAACCGACCGGACGCTAAAATTGGACGTTGGGGGCCTCAATTTCCCGCATCTAAAATAAATTTTAAAGTTTTTTTGTGCGTGTGTCATGCAGCAATATTAGTTTGTATTCTCAGTGTTCAAAAATGCTTGCATTTCGTATTGTTAGTTCCCTGACTAGTTCCTTAGAAGAAATATTATCATCTTGCACTTGACGGTGCGAAGTATGAAATGGGAAAAGTAGAATAAAAAAAAAGATTATTGCATTGCACTGTATAATGTACTGTTTACTGGAAATCCTTTTATATTACTCAATTGTCACAAAAACGAAGATTACCAACCGGAAATTATTACCATAGAACTGGGTAACTGCTAGGTGACTTCAACGTCCGCTCCCTCAGTATTTGCAACTCACACAGTTGACTATGTAAACCTTGCTTGGTTAAATTTCGTATTTTCCATAAACTTGGTTGGTTGGTTTCCTTAAACTTTCAACACAACTATAAATTACACATGGCTTAACTAAAATTGAGAAAACGAGAGTAAAAAATATGAATGTAATTCGGTGACATATCATTCTGTTTTCTCTCATCAGCTAAAACATTTCCTACCACATTCGATTGGTTCCTACAGAAAATATCTTTTAGGAGACCAAATAATTTTACTAGAGTACTTGGTCATGTCTTTTAACTTGAGGAACAATTTTAAAAATTCTTTGATCCCTGTTTTCTGATTCGTCAGATAGCAATGGAAGCTACTTAGGCCTGCTTTAGTACTATCCATCCCGACTTCTACAAATACCCAATAATTTATCTTTTATAATGAGAGGCTTTCCAGACGGCCCTAAAAATCTCCCGGTTTGCTGAATGGAATATAAAGTCAACCTTGTTTACCTTAGCACGGTAATACGAAAACTCGTATATCATTAGGAATCTAATTGATTTGGCGAATTATTTTTGTACGTATTTAATAATAGTATTAATACATTTTTTATTGATTATTTAAAAACAGCTAATTAATTTAAAAAGCCAATATGCTCTATTATATTTTATTAGAAACAACAAATTAGTATCTTTATCCGATAAAAATCTACGCTATCATACTGGCCTTTAATCACTTAATACTTTTTTGAAAACATATCGTCTTAGAACTACCATTAAACCAAGTAATTAACTAAATACTATAAATGTGATACGCATTCTTTCTTTACACTCACTTTTGAGATTAAAAATATCGGACGTAATTTCTTTTCGTCCTCTCCGCGATGTCAATTCGCCTATTCAATCAACGGTTTACGAGGCTTGCTAACTGAAATCAACTTGAGCACGGAAAAATACATTACCATTGTTTAAATTTAAAAAACCAATGACAAGTTGAATTGATTGTTTCCAAATGTGAAAAATACAACGATCTCTCTACCGCAGTACTTCCCGCAAATTCTGACAAATTTTCGCAACTTATTATCCTGCGCCTCACGAATACTCATTTCTGGAGAGAACGTAATATTCTCTCGTCAAGTCCTTGAATCATGTCTGTGAGATTGGTGAAAGTTTCGCGGGTCCTCCACAATACAATTATGAAAATTGCATACATGTGTGCAAGCACGAAAAACTTGGTTCGTGTGAATTAGTTCACAAAGGGTTTTGCTGTGCTTTTAAAGTCGTCTTATGAGACTTTTAGTGTGCTATTTTGAAAACCTGAGCGCATTTGTTGCTTTTATTTTTTGTTTTTTCTTGCACAATCCAATTTCCTCAATTATTTTTGCTCATTGCTTGCTCATTGTTCACACTTCCAAGTTTCCTGAGCCGTTTTCCCCAACATCAGCCTCTCGAGATCTGGAACGGAATGCCAGGGGCAGGGGGAGCACCGCACCCCGTCGACCCCCCAGCCATCTATCCACCGTCCACCACCCCCTCCTGTGCCAGATATTTTTCATCATTTGCCACCTCTCCCATTAAGTGAATTCGCATTGCCTTCTCTATACCGACTTGTTTTCGCACACGGGCGGAAGGAAATCCTCGCTGCTGCTTCGCGCGATCTTCTCCTCCCCGGTTGACTCCCCATTCGCTCTCCTCCCCCGCCGCACCATCCCCCCTCGACCCATTCCTCTTCCCCTCCCCCCTTCCCGCTCCCGGAGATACGTGTCCCGCCCCCAGCCCCCCCCCATTCTTCTTCTTCTTCCCCATTCTCTCCCTCGGGACCCCCGTTCCACTCTCGCCGCCCCTCCCCTGGGCCCGCACCGCAAGACCGCCCGATCCCCTCTACTGTATCTTTCGGTCCGCCCACCCTTTTGCCCCCTCTCCCGACTCCTCCCAAACGTGCTTCCATTAGGGGCACTCTGAGCATTCCGTGCAAGCAGACAAGTGGCTCCATCTATCCGCCGCCCCTCGCCTACTCTATTCCCTCCCTCCCCAACTCCCGCGCAGCCTTCCCTTCGCTCTTCTTACGTCCAGACCCTCACACGCTTCAACAATCGCCCTCCCTTAATGCCCCCGACTCCACCCTCGAAATCGCCCCAACCGCAGCCACGCAGTGCCTTCTTAACTTTCCCCCCTCTCTCTTTTCCCTCCCGACGACGCCCTCCTCCCCATCTCCACCGTTCACCGCGTTGTCCTCATCCCTTCAGTATGTCTTCTTTCACAGGAAAGAAACCAACTGACTTTACGCACTCACATTTTATTGGGCCAATACCCTTCGTACAGCCAATGAGAGGGGTTTACTGGAGGCTTTAAATTAACTTTTTTTAATTAAGTTTTCTTTTAGGTAGATAGAGACCTCTAGCCCAGACTCACAAGAGGAGATCACCCTCCAGAAGTTTTATAAATGCCATTTTTGCTGGAGGGTATCATTCGACTGACTCTCAATTAATTCTAGCATTCATACAGAAATATAAGTAGATGAATTATGAACGGAGCCAGAATTACAATTTTTAGTTACTATTTACAATCATCATTTGTTAATCGTAAATATCAGAGTTTAATCCGAGCAGCAACTTCCGTAAGCAACTCCTGCTCCAAATAGGTCCTAAGAGATGAATTTGACTTTATTCGAGAGCTGTGATGTTGTAACCGTTTTCGAGATGAACAAGTGTATTTGAGGGGCAGGAAAGGTCGACGAACCCTGAGGTGCCACCCAACTGAAAGCTCCTTGACAATGTTGGAAATAATTTCATTGCTATAAGGCGTCATCCAGATGAATATCTACATAAACTAAATACCCAATAGGAGGCCTAACTTGTGTTAAATATATTTAGTTTGTCTTAGATGCGTCAATAATACAACCTGACCTGTTAAAAAGTGATTTATACAATCTATTACACATTTATCTACATACAATCTTTCCAATCTATTTAGACATTTATATTAATCCCGTAGCTTCCCAACATTTGGAGCGGTTCCCTATGGGAGACTTCGTCGAATGCCTTTTCAAAATCTAGAAATACAGAAACATAGACGATAAATTAGAAGTCGACTGCCCGAAATAATGCTTTAGAAAGTCCTTACCCGACTCCTGAGCAGAAGAGTAGGAAACCTCATGTTTGACAATCGGGGCTTCGCGAACCGGTTGCCACCCACTGCGTCCACCACAAATGTGTGGCCACCTCTCGCCGCACGCCCTCGCGACGTCTCCTCACCTTGGGAAGGACACTACTGCCGAGCTCCGAGGGCGGAGGCGGTTCCATAGGAGGGCGCCTCCTCTTTCGATCGACGGTGTGCGAAGCCCCGCGAACGCGACTCCCGCCCATCTCCGCCCGCCCCGCCGGATGACGGGGGGTCAGGGGATACGAAGGGCGAAGGAGAAAAACACCCACACTCAACCCTACCCAAACCGAGACTACTTTCTTTCGGCTTTCTTTGAGACGCGCCCTCATCACACCCATTCAGTACTCAACACTTGAAGCCAGCTAATTCCTTAGTTCACCAGAACTTGTTTCCGTTCATTAGGTGAGAAGCGAAAAGAAAGGTGAAGGGTGGAAGGGATGGAAAGGAGGGAGTCACTCCGGGGAGGGGGGCAGGCATGCATCGGAGATTCCCAAATGAATCGAATGTATTAACATTTCGAAAAATTTTCGATATGATATCCCTCCCATGGACTACTAATTATGATACACCAATTCAGCATCTACGATAAGTTATTGGGTCGATTCAAGTAGCAATTTTTATCACGCAGGAATTCTTTTGGCTTCCTTGACTTACCATTCCGCACCTTTACTCCTTACCGCTTTCCTCTCACCCAAGTCTCCGGGAGGTTATCCTTTTCCTACCCCCCTCCCTTTTTACGTCAGGGCCACCACACTAGCTAGGGTAAGGCCCCCAGGGTTGCTGCGACCAGTTCTTTACATCCCTCTTCCCGGTCCCATCTCCTGTTCTTTTCTTTTCCCACTTACACCACAAATACACATACATACATATCTAAGGCCTTCTGCGTAGACTACTTATACTCCTGAGGAGTTCCAACTTTGACTCACTTCTTTGCACTCGCGTGTGCCATAGTGTAATGAAACGCGTTGTATGCCTGAATAACCGCATAGAAAAAAACTATTTGAATTCCAAAACGACATTTTTAGCTGCTTTCTTTCATATTCCGCAGTTATAACCGGTAAAAATTAAGCCTCATACAGGAATTATTTGCTATGAAAACGTGCGCATTATTGAATGCAAAGGATTCTTCACACTCCATGCTGGGTAGGTTCATTTGAAAGATTTCAAGTCGGAATTATCGGTGTCATCGACACTTGGAAATCCTCCGACATGATAAAATTAAAACGGCCATCCATGGACTTACATCGGTATATCCCTTATCCCTAGGTGTACATGATTCGTTTAAATATCACGCAGAAGTCAGAAGCCAATTGCGTAGTAAATTACTAATTAACTATTTAGGAGCGCTTTGGGAAGGATGTTCTGGCCTATTATTGGAATTTCATCAATTACTGCAAATAAAATAAATAAATTTTTATCAAAGCTTTTGTGTACAAATTTATTGTGCCGTAACTCTTTATAAGGGCCACAAAAGGGAATATTCTTACTTCTTTGCGAATAATGCCTCTGGGAATTTGAGTTCCATCATCAGGGGTGCCCATTGTTTTGCAAATAATACCTTCCTGATTTTGAAGGCCTCGGGTCCGTCCATACAATCAGAAGCGTGCCTCCGTTTTTTACTCGCCACTGGGTACTTTGTCTCGTACCGAAAATTCAGAGTGGAGCCGGAAACAATGCGGACGTGCTTGGGAAGAGAATAGCGTCTACAGATATTTACCAAATCCACAAAAATAAGATAAATTCATTCTTATAAACTGCTTACACTTTTTTGGGAATTAAAGAACACTTACATACTCACAACTCGACGTAATGAAGAAGTATATATATTTTATTCTTGTTTTTTTTTCAGTTTGCGATAAGTAATAATGGATAACAAGCATCGTTGTTCATGATAATTATGAAAATTTTATAATAAAAAAGAATAGTGAATATTTTGAATAATCCTTATGAGCTGCTATCGTCACCAGTGTGAGTGAAAATTCACTTTGAGTTGAATTGACTGCGGAGCATGAAAATTGAGTACATATTTCGCTAACGCAATTTTCAGATAGACCTACCCTAAGCTAGATCAATACAACGCACCAATTCCGACCATTCCTATCTAGCCGACAGATATGTTCACTGAATCTGTCATAAATGTGGCATTATCATTTATGGAAGAAAAGGCTCTATTCGTTTCTCGCAAGTTAATGGAAATAAGATCATATTTCAAACCCAAAACAGAATAAGAATAATAGATGAGAATGATAGAAAGATGGAAGTTCCTACAGACCAATTGCTAAACGAGAGAAAGAAAGGGTTTAAAAAACCTGGTTAGATTAAGGAGTTAGGTGGTGGATTTTACATAGTGAGTACCAAAACTAAAATAACCAAAGGATACCATATATTTATCACTGCTTGAGCTCTATTATAAATATACTTGAGCTCTATTATCTATTTAGCACATCGAATGATGTTGACGCAAGACCTCAAAACCCAAGTCGTAAGGTAAGAAGTTTTATACTGTAATAATATCATACGTTTGGTAATTCAGGCATAAATAAGTTGCAATATTTATTCATGAATTAACATAATTTTTTCCGATTTTTCAAAGATTAAGAAACAACGCAACTGATGTTGAAAACAGCAACAACGTTATTCAAATTTCCCGTTCATTATAAGGTTCGTGCTTTTTCCTTCCTCAAATCATCCGCTTACTCCTTTCTCTCGGTTAACTTCTATCAAATGTTTAGTAATAGCATTTAGAAGTGTGGCAGTCGCGTAAAGCTTAGCGTTTAGGTTAGATGGGTTACAAATTCATACCGTGATTTTTTTCCGGCTTTTAGGGCGTTAATAGATAAAGAATATTCACGTAGTAACCAAAGTAGTAGATGAGCAACCCGTAAGTAAGGCGTCAAAATCCAAGCGGGTATGAATAACAGCTCAAATAACAGAACTAATACGGAAAAAAAGAAAATAAATGAATCAAGAAATGAAATTGAGGAACCCTTGACATTAAATCATGGAACCAAGTCATACGAGAGCGCCAGACGGCCAAGAAAGAATGAATATGCTGCAAAGAAATCAAGGATGATATAGAAAAGAAAAAGGGCGAAACTACTATAAACTAGTGAGGATACAAATCAAAGGAAGAGTAACACAAAAGTCAGAGAGATTGTGGAGAAAATACTAGTTGAAGGCATAGGAAAGAGACTGTAGGAAGACATTGAAGGACACTACCAAGGGCCCAAAATACATGAAATTGGCCTAATTAATTAAGAAATTATGATAGAAGAAGACAAACGGGGCCCAAAAATATCGAAAAGGGAATTCTAAAGATCCGTGAAAGAAACTAAGAACACCATGGCACTAGGAGTTGACAAAATAAACTGAGAAAAAACAATGTACTCGTGGTCAAGGGGATGACTATCCTCTTAGGAGTAGTCAAAGATAGCTGTGGAACGCGGCCAAAGGACTGCAAGGAGAAGGTGATGATTAGAATAGCGAACAAACCACGAACAGAAAAACACACGTAATAATAGCAGGATAAATTGAGGCTAGTCTCACGAAAAACCAATTTGGATTTAGGAAAAACCGAGGAACAAGAGGGCAATACAGAGCTTGATGGTACTGACCTAAGGAATGATACGCATAAGACAATTATTACATGTGAGATTCGTGCACTTGGTGAAGGACTTTGGTAACGTCAAATGCGATCAGATTTATAATATCTTAGAAGCAATTGGAGTGAGCCAAAATTAAACAAAAAAGTTAGAAAAGTATACAGACCCTTGTCAGTACTATCCAACGTATATCTAGAAGAGGCACCCCCCCTGCCACACACCTTTTTTGGTGGCTCGCAGGGTGTTCATGTAGATTTAGATGAAGAGGCAATGGAAGACGCACAAGAATTGCGCATTGAGGTGAATGGCGAATAAATTAGCATGCTAATATGTACCTAGACGGCATCGCGGCAGCATCAGAAACTGCAGGCAACTCTGAATGCTATAGACCGAATGCTTTAGGAATATCATATAAGCATCAACAAGAAGTAAACAAAAAAACTCTTGCGTGACAAAACTGAGAGAAACTAAAGATACTTATCACAATTCGAGGAGTGAAACTAGAGCAAGTGGAATGAATCATTCGTCTCGTACCTGGGCAGTATAAATATCTCGGGATGGAAGGAGTTCGACCGATATCAGGCAAAGAAAGTTCAATTCAAAGCGTTCATGAAGAAGGGGCAACTTCTATGCTGACATAACCTTAGGATACAAACTTGGAACAGGTTGCCAAAATATTCATATGAAGAATGGCACTCCATGGATTAGATACAAGAAACATTGAAAAAGTGGGCATGAGAAGATCAAAACCTTTGAAAAATGGAATCTATACAAATCTGTACATACATGTATCAACAATATAAAGAAATGAATCAGTGAAAAACTACAGTTTCTTTACTGCCTTTCTTAACACAGTTGATTTTATCACTGGAGAGTTAGAAGTGAAAGAATAGTCTCTATGGATCTAAAGGCGAAAAGAAAAAATGAAATTCTATAGGGGTGAGTGAAACATTTAGTGGGTGTTGTAAGATTATGTTTCAAATGAAATGACGTAAAGTGCTATTCCTACCAGGTTTAGGAAATAAAACTCTAGCTCTATACCAAAAATTGGTTCCAATTAAAATGATAAAGAGATCTATCTTTCTTCAATGTATAAGGAATAAAAAGCATAGATTCTCGCAAATGTTATTTTATGAAAAAATATTTTTTATCCCAGGATAGTATTGCAGTAGGTTTCTTTGTGTTTTAAGGGGAATTTGTTTTTTGTTGCAAAGGGAATGGGTTTTTCTTTATTACATAGTGGGAAACACTATATACATTAAAGCATTCAAAACTTGGGAAGTGTGACAGTTGATTTGATATTGAAACTAATTGTTGTGTTAAGTTTCCACAGTAGGCAATTTTTGACTCTTCAATAATTTATTGGTGAAGAGCGAGAGTCTTAATCTTATTGGCCTCGGCCCAACATGTTCGCTGGGGTCGTCGAACGTGATAAAGCTACAAATAAGAAAGTCACGCAGCATCTTCAAAGCCAAAGGTCAAACTGGTTGTCGCCGTTTCTTAGGTAACTCACTCCCTCACCCTCTTAAAGCAGTGTGTTCTCAAATTCCCTTGGTTGTTTGCTATAGAGGGCCCTTAAAATGACGAAGGTTCAGTCAAAACTGAACCCATTGGAGAAGTACGGGACGCCTTAGTTTTCTTGTAACGCCGAGATAATTATCATAGCACTTCATTGCATCGGCAGATTGCACTAACTGCGTAAAACTAGAGAGATAGATGCCGGAACAGACATAGCCAAGCGTTCGTTCTTGCCTCGAACGATACATAATTCTGGTATCTGCTAAAATAGTCACTCCGACTATTTAGTGTGTATAGGCATGTGAAATATTTATGCATTTATACTTTAGTCTAATTAAATGTGTCGTAACGTAATGAGTGGTGACATGCTACCCGCCTCTGCGGAGTACCGAACAGATGCGGCCATTGATTGGTTTAATTTGATCAAAATGTTTCAATGGATATAGGTAGGCTCTTGGAAATTGTTTAAATGGATACTCTGGCAGAAACTTGGGCTCACGCGGAGAGAGGACGAGAGAAGTTCGACGCCCCCTTCACGCCCAATTTTCTCACGCCCCAACTGGTTACTTGTCCTTCAAATAATGACGCTTACTCTATTAAGATCTCGCAGAAAAAAAAATTAAATCGTTTCGACGAAATATCCGCCAACAGTGAGAGGCTGACGACCTTCCATTGTTACACCATTGATTAAACGCACCGCAAGTCGGTGGCGGAGTGTACATTTCATTGATCAGACTGCGCGAGGCCCTAAGGGTCCGCTCCCGCGTAATGTCTTTAGGTCTTTGGCGAAACAATACTTGCCCGGCGAAATATCCAAAACCTCCCGGAAAGAAATTACGCCCGTAACTAGTTTCACTATAACACTATTTTCACTCGAATTGGATCAAGTAAAAGCCGTGGAGTTCAATTAGGGCACAATGCCTCCCCTTTCTCGGCACCAAGCCCTCACCACCCCAATCCCATTCCCTCATCTGCCCCCAAACCCTGGCCTCCCCCAAATGCTCTCCCGTGTGGATGCCTCATCCCATTTTCCCTTCCTCCCCCATTCCTCCCTCTCTTTTTCCATTTACTCTTTTTCTCCCACTTTTGCCCCCAGTCTCTCCCCCCTCCCATCCCCCTTTGCCCCCATCCCCCATGCCACCGCCGCAGCCGATTCCGTTTCATTTGTTCCTTTCCCTTTCAGGGCCCTGGTATTATTTCATCGTGCCGCGATATCAATTTATTTTCGGGGCCGACTTTACCGTTCCATAGAGTCGAAGGAGACTTATTTAACGGGGGTAATGGATTTTCTCAAGGACCTAAGGGTCGAGTTCCCGCCATTGAGAGCTCTCATATTTATTTCTGTCCTCTGGTACGTGCGCCCTCTTTTTCCGACATCGCCTGAGTGCGTGTCCATTTATTCGGTCCGATTATTCATAAGATTACCTTAATGGACATTAAATTTAAGTATGTGAAATAAGTTGTAAAATTTTTCATTTTATTTGAAATTGAATTATTGAATTACCACTCAAAGTTGAGCTCCACAGCGATTTAAAACACTCGAAAAGCATAGAATGCCATCCGAATTTCTGAAAATGTCGTTACCTTATAAACTCAATGACATTATTTCGAAATTTCTGCAGGATATGGATGTAGTGCGCCCTCGAAGAAATACGATCTCATATTTGATGTTAGCGAAATCCTTCAGGAAACATTTTATTTCCAATCAAATAACGAGATTATTAAATATTATCCGAAAGAACGGAGATGAAAGTGTTAAGTACAATACAAAAAAGAGCTGTGAACAATTTTACGTGTTTTCTATATATGGCTTGTGGTTTAAGTTTAGCTATTGCACGAGACCATGGTTTTCTCACTACTTCACTTAAAGATCTTATATATATGTGTGTAGAAAAAACACACACATACTAGGGACGCGGTAGTTCAGGGGTAAAGCGTTGAACTACTGACCGGAGGCCCGGGTTCGCTTCCTGGGCAAGTCACTCTGGGCACCTGCAGCTCCAACCAAGCTGTGTGATTTTTCGGGTATCAGATCATCCTGGGAAACCATAACCAGCACAGGGAAAGGAACTGGCCTCCCTACCCTGATGTGTGAATTTCACACACCATCGAGTTTAGTACTGGGTCAAGTCTGTCATCACTTACCAAACCGACCTTCGGGTTGATGACTGTGTTTATGGTTTATATACATATATATAGACACACACATATAATATATATATATATATTACTATAGTTTTCCATTTCACTATAAACAATTTCTCGATTTTTCCGATCTTTTTCTTCTCGTGAAAGGCGGGTCAGAGATTAACGACTTAGCGGCAAAAGAACAGAATGACCAGGAAAGGGGTGGGAAGACAACTTTAAAGGAAGCTGAGGCCAAGTCAGAAGTGTAACCGGTCTAAAAATAAGAAAAAAGATTTTGCCGAATGAAAAAAACCAAAAGAGCATATAAAATAGTTCTGATTATTGAAAATTTCTTAAAGACACGTCTCGGCCGTCTTCGATCGGTTACAACCCTTGCGTTACAAACCTCGTTGCAGAGACAGCCACGAAGACAAGACACCCATGCAGTCCTTTGGGCAATGACGTCGAAGCGTATAATAAGTATGAGAAGGCAGAGATATTCATGTCAAAATTCTAGCATGCTATTTAACTCACGATATACTATTAGAAACAGAACCATCCTCCTGAGTCCATGAAATAACGCATATTTGAGGTGTCAAAGAGTCAAATCCCATCGAAAATTTGCGATTTATATCGAAATAATTTAGGTTGTAAGTCAAATTCCGAATCGAATGTAAAGATAACCTTCGAATAAGACGCGGGGAATCCAGTCGCCGATGCTGCGTCCACGCATCGGAAAGAGACCATAAGAAAGAGACCAGGAGTACAATGAGAGCCTCAACCCCAGCTCATACTCTCCCCGCCCGTGCGCGCCGTCGAACTAAAGAAAAGCCTTTCACTCGGGCCATCGAAAGAGTGGGCCGGGTCTCCAAGTGGCCTGCATTGAGTGGTGGTGTGCAGGAGGAACACGTGGTGTTGTTTCCAATGCCTCATAGCGAAGCGCCTTGGGATTGCCTCCGCCTGGGAGTGACAGGGTTAGCCAAGGGTACAGTCAAACCGAAGGGACGAGGAACTCTCTTTTAATACCTACCCCTTCTTTATGCGAGCGCATTACCCTGAACTATAAAAGCAATCAAAAAGAGCTCCAAATGGGATACGCAAGATTAATGGATTCAAAAATTTGGTAACCTTGGCAGCAGTAATATTCTTGGCAATTCCTTTCGATGAAATTGAAATTAAAATAAAAAGTTAAGTAATATCATAAATTTATTTAAATAAAAATATGTACATTTATTTAAATTTTTCTATCAACATGATTATTTAATTTAAGAGCTTGTAATTTTTTATCTTTCCTTTACAAATAATGAGAGGTAACCCATCTTCTGAGTATTCAAATAATGCACCGTAATAATTAAAGAATACCTTTCTTTTAATTATGATGTGAATGATTTGGCTGCTGAAGATATTTCTAGAAAAGGAAAATGGAGATTTTTTATTAAGTGTTCTACCCGTTAAGGAAGGTTTTGGATGGATACAACTACCAAATAAATATTTTGTGACACCTAACAAAACACAATACAGCAACCTACTCTACATCAAGTCCCTCTTCATCTCTGTGTACTTTCTTCCTCCCATCATCCCGTCTACACCCCTATCCTATTCCTGACCTTCCCTCGTTTGCCTAACATTCTACCCTCTATTATAGTCTTCAACATCCTACTGCCAATCAATACGCCCTTCATCCATTTTTCCTGCCTCCTTAGGATTTCTCCCAACAAACCCCTCTCCTCGCCCACCATCCCTAGTACTCCCTCATTTGTTTTCCTTTCGGTTCATTTCACCTTCTCCATTCTTCTCCACACCCCCATTTCAAAAGCGTCCAATCTTCGGCTATCCTCAAGCTTCAATGACCACCTTTCGTGCTGTACGCTCCGTAGCTTTCCGTAGCTACGCTCCATATCAAAGTTTTTAAGAGTCTTTTCTTAACATCCTTACTCAACTTCCCTGCCAGCAACACCCACCTCCTTGAGAAAGCCTCCTTGCCTAGCGCAATTCTTCTCCTTACGTCCCTACTACTTTCACCGCGTTGGTCCAAAACACTTCCGAGGTATGTAAGCTGTCCTACTTGCTCTAGTTTTTGCCCTCCTATTATAATGTTAAGTTTAGCCTTTTTCATTCTGGAAAATCGCATAACCTTTGTTTTATTAATATTGATTCACACCCCATATCTATCGCAGAGAATTTCCAATTCAATCAGCAATTCTTGCAACCCGTTGTCTGACTCACAAACAATAGCTTGGTCATCCGCCCACCTAACCGATTTTACGAATTCCTCTCCGACTCTCATTCCTACTTTCAGTTCTTCCCATGCCTCTTTAATCATTTATTCCACATATAATTTGAACAGAACCGGTGATAATGGGCAACCCTGCCTTACACCTTTAACACTTGTGGTGGAAAATGATTTTTGCGATTACCTTCAAAATAAATATAAATGCAGGTATGTGAAACAAGTGATGTGAAATTTAACCATCGTAAAATTTTTCGGACTGGGTAATTACTGGAGTTTACTTGCAGAAGTTTTATGGTATCCTTACTAACTCATCACCTTATCTGCTTCTTACGTTACTCTTTTAATCTTACAGAGCTATGCGGTGAAATTATGGACCATACTCTTAGCAAATGTTGTGTGCATATTAACAGCAGTAATAGTAATGAAACTAACACTTCGAACATTATTTTTTAAAAATCTTATGGGTTGAAGTTCATAGCTAAGAGTTTAATGTCTACCACCTTTACTTCATACGCATTGCAGTAATACTTTTTCGCACTTATAATACTTAACGTATTTCCCACAACTCGTTTCGTATTTTCTTTTCACATTTATAATGCTTATGGTATTTCGTACAACTTGTGTGGACGTTAAAGTCGTCGAATATCTGATTTCTTTTTAATATATGCCAAAACTTGAAAATATTTTGAAAGTTCAGTGAAGTGTTATATCTAATACGTAAATAATCGACAGGTGTCATCAGAGGTCAGAATTGCCAGTTTATTGGAGTATGTCTATTGGAGTATGTCTATTGGAGTGTGTCTCGAATATATATATATATATATATTTATATATATATACACAAATATATATTTAAATGTGTATATGTATAATGTATGTGTATATATAATGATCCTTATTTTTAGGAAATCCGGAATCATCGTTTGCGGCTTGGAGCAAGTCCCCTGTAATTGCAGCACGGAATTATTGACGTTGACGAGATAAAAGAGAATACGAAGAGGCAGTTGATGATCATTACTAAAAAGAACTTCGCTAATTATTTTGAAAAGTAATTAGAAGTTGGGATAAATATAAGAATTTCCAAGGTGAGAACTTGGTAGGGGACAACTGAGGCCTCATTGCTCTAGGCCCTTTATTTTCCTCAACATATTGCATGGTTGGATACCTTCTAGACGGACCTCGTGTGTTCCTATCTTGCTTTTCCCTTATTAAATTCTACCGCCAACCAATCAGGAGCTTTTTGGTGAGTTTATGGCAAGTGTGAAATTGCATTTTCGTGTTTGTGAGTTGAATGATGTCACTCTGACACGATGCCTTCTCATCCAAAGAAGCTGATCTATTCTTCGTCCACCCCTCTCTACCTCCCCGCATCCATTCCCTCTTCCCGCGGGCACCGACGAGTCGTCTAATCTTCCTCCCTATAAAACCCCCGCTAACACCCCTCCACTCTACTCCGCCGAATCCCTGACCCCGTCCATATACCCTCTCTTCCACTCACGGAGATATCCACTTCTCGCCCGCCCTCCCGTTCCTCTATTTGAATCCCATTTCTCGTCCTCTTTTCAGGGCGCAACCTCCATCCCCTCCACCCACCCCTAAATCCCCTTCACCCCATGCACCGCCTTCACCGGCCATCCAACTCATCCAGTGCGCCTCCGCGATAACCAATAGAAATCATTTACAATTTTCGCAGTGGTCACACGCACTGTGCATGTATATCTCGACCATCGATGGCTCTCACGTTCCTTCCCCAAGGTTTGCTCTAATGCTGCGTCAAAAACCTTCTCTACGTGAGCTCGGCAGTGTTACAACCGTATTGAATTATATTTCTGTCAAAGTATCAGAAAGGACAACCCGATAACTTTCTTCAGGAGTAACAGGGCGCCAAGAATACGATCAGAGGTGGTGAAATTAGAAATATTTCAATTTAATTCCCAGCTTTTTACGTACAGTTTTTACTTAGACGATTAAGTTACCTCCCAATCTATCAGCGGAGTAAAATAGGTTTGGTTGTCACCTCCTATTTGGGTATCACTCTTCAAAATTTAAGTAACATTATTTTTTTTAAATATTACATGTGAATATGACTTACTAGTATGTTAAATTTTTGAAACGCGTAGTAGTGACTGAAGTAAAATAAAATCAAGAGAAATTGACTTTAATTGTTTCAATGAGCCATAAACCTCATTTTTTAAAAGTCTTACACTTCCTTTATTCCCGATATTCTACCTTCTACGCCTATAGGTTTATGATCGGTGTACAATTGTAGAATTATAGGCCTAACATGCAGTAATGCAATTGTGATTTAATATCATCTTGAAAATGACACCAGTATAGACTAACGAGTAGACTATTAGATGTATCAATAAATAAGCTCATGTACTTTTTTTTAACAATGATGATATCATATTGAATTTGAATAAGAGTTCAAAAACATAAATATTTCATTTATTTTTAAACGCAATCCATTGAACCCATAGCAATTATAAAAAAAAACATTTCTCTGGATAAAAATATCTGCTTGTAACTTCAGAGAGTTTTGACCGCTTAATGAACTGAAATGGTGCATAACAAGAGTAGCTGAACAGGCTCTACGGCGGTCAGCGATAGGTGGACATGTATATTGGCGTGTTTTGGTTTAGATGAACGAATGACGTTTCTTTGCCGAACCCTGAGGGTCACTTTCCCGTGCCCTTGGGTCCAATTAAACCTCTTTGAAGTGCTTTTTTGGCTGCCCGAAGCGTTTTCGGTGCGGCAACTCGTTATGCCGAAATAAAATCCTCCTTTCACTTACCCGATTCCACCTTTTAATCTCGCACGCATGAACGGCCCTTCGCAAACGAAATAAAAGTCTACCTCTACTACCTTTCCCCGAAAACGCCACCGGACGCTTACGTTTTGAGCGTAATTTTCTCCAAAATCCACTCGCGCGCGTTACTTGACACTAGCGTGAAGTAATGACAGCGGGGCTCAGCTCACAGATAAGGGATTCGGCCCACCCCGTGCGAGCGTGTCAGTGTGGATTTATTTATATATTTATATACCCTGCAAGCCACCGCTAGGGTTTGTGGCAGGGGGTGAATACACACCAGACTAATTTTTACCAGAAAATGACCCCACCGCGGTCGGATAATGCTATTATGACCGATCATCGTTCATGGAAAAAAAACATCTTAAATATATCTGTTCTACACTTGATCTCTCCTACCGTAGTACGATGAGAGTAATATTCAGGCATTCCACTCAAAGATTGACGGCATTTAAGACGTGTAAACGCTTTATCGCATCCCCAACAGTGGTTTGGATAAAATGTCCCGTATTGATTTAAATAGTACGTCTCTATGTTGCTCCGTTCCCCCTTAAGGTAATGAAATATCAGCCCCACCACCCCCTAGCAACTATTTGTTTTGATTCTATTCGTTAATCCTGTCCCTTGACTCTATCGTCCCAGCAGGTGCTATCGGAGGATAGCCCAGCGGTATCTGCAGCCTCTACCTCCGCCCCTATGAGAGCACCATCCAGAAGGAACCGTCAGAGTGAGAAGGGGGGATTCTAGGGATAGGCAGCAGTAACGTAAGACGTGTGATGGTCCCTTTGCGGAAGAGGGCAGACCATGAGGGTGTGAGCCAGCGCAGACAGCATGGTGCATTCCTAGTGACGGCGTTCCCTAGGTGGTTCCGAAAGCGGTTGGACCGGTGGCTGCGGGCACGAAGTGTTCCAGGCTGTTGGCATCAACGATGCCGTCGACCGTGGATATGAAGAGATTCTGAATTTTTTCAGGGAACTGCACTCTGAAGTAAAGTGGATGGGTGGTATCGAAGGGGTTGATGTGACGCTCTCGATTTGCAGCCTCATGGACCTCTGTTTTGGAGCCGAGTGGAAGGAATCAATCAGAGGTTGCGTGTTTTATGCAGGGATATCAGGGCATCCTTCGTCGACCTTCATTCGACGGTCCAATCGTGTAGCAACCTCCTGAATCGTTCTAGTGTTCACTACACGTCTGAGGCCATCAGGTGTGTAGGGGGTAGGATATTCGAGTCCTGTAGGGCTTTTTTAGATTAAAGTGTAGGTCAGTGTGTAGGTCAAATAGTGTTAAATAATATAGTTTTATTTGCCAAATTATGTTGTTATAAATAAAATGAGTTTCAGTGCTAGCAATAGTTCATTTATTACCAATCAGATAGTGTCGGATAGAAAATTTCATAAGGGATTCAATTTTAATAAGATGACCCTCGTTTAAAATTAAAAAAAAAACATAATGTCAAGGGAACACTACCTGTATTGGTAGTAAATTGTTGAAGTTTAAAAAAAAGTCACAGAATATCATCACCTAATTCAAAGAAGAGGCGCAGATATAAATATTAGGACAGAAAGCTGGTTATCCACTGATATTACCGACGGTGAAATTTTCCCAAAATCCTGCAATTTCCTACAGAAATGACAGAACAAAATCGGGTGCATCGTCTTTGTTGCAGTTAAAAATTCTAGCGTCAGCAGGGCTGAGGTAATTCCATTAAATGGTTTGTAAAGTGTTTGATGCTCAATTAAAAGTCCTCAATGCAAAATAATTTATATATGGACATTTTACTGACCGCCGGACAACAGAGACAATGCAATACTAGAATTAGATCAGCAACTCAAAAGTTTTTTTTCTTAACACAATGATTGCGACGCTATAATCGGTGGAGATTTCAATGTCCCATCTATTGACTGAAGCACATATAGTTTTAAAACCGGCCGTAAAGACAAAGATATCTGCGAATCGCTATGGAATTCTTTAACGTCAAATTCATTGAGTCAACTTGCCACTTCTCCAATTGTTTGATTTGTTAGCAACTTATATTCCCGAAAAAGTCTTAACTATAAAATGAATTAGTGACCAAAGTGCAATAAATGCTAACTTTTCGCTACATGGGGTCCAAAGTAATAAGCCGAAAAAATAGTATACTTGTTTGAAGAAGGGAACTACAATGGCTTAAAGTGCGTGCTACAGAATCAATTTACTAGTTTAAAGAAAGGGTAATCTCCGAAATCACCGAAGTACTGAGTATACGTGGAATCACTTCCTTGAAATCACGCACTCAGCAATCAACAAGTTTATTCCCAGGGAATTTTTAAAAGAAAACATGATATCTAGATGGTACAACGCGGATGTTAGTAGGGCATTACGATCTCAAAGGCTATGTCATGCCAAAATGAAAAATATTAGGGGCGATGGCCAAGAATGCATTTCGGAAAGCCTTAAAAGAATTGAATAGGAAAAGGTTAGCGGAAAATTTGTTAGAAAATCCTAAAGCATTTTGGCCATACGCCAGAGAAGGAAATTAGGGAAATAAGGAGTTCAGGGAAATAAGCCAACTAAAAATGATAAAGGCGAAAGATTAACCAGCAGTTTAGAAAAGGCTAACTTATTAAATTCCTTCTTTTAAAGCATCTTCCCTAATATCTCACAGAACAACCCCGATAGCATACCAAATCTTGCCGGTCAACCAATGCCCAAAATTGAAATATCATATAATGAAATAGAACGTTTGCCGAAAAATATTAAGCCTAAAAATCCTTTGGGTCCGATGGTATACGCGCTCGTATATTTAAGGATCTAGATTTGAAAATTGCGCCGTAGCTAGGGTTAATATTTAAGAAGTCGCTAGTAGATCACAAGTTTCCCAAAGATTGGAAAACGACTAACACAGCACCAATATATAAAATGGAGACAAGGAGGAGCCGGGCAATTACGGACCTACTTCTCTCAGATCCGTTTTATGCAAGTTTATGGAATATATAGTTGTTGGCTCGATCATCAGACACCTCGATAATCAGAAGGTATCGTATTAATGAAAAATCAGAATGGTTTCCGAAAAGGCGGATACTGCGGGACACAACTTGCGCTTTTTGTTCATGATAGTCTTATTTCCGGAGAGAGCAATGTTCCAGTGGACGCGATTTTTCTAGATTTTAAGAAAGCCTTCGAAAAAGTGCCTCATAGTAAACTGCTAGCAAAGATAGAAGCATATGGCATACTTGAAAATACCCGTAGTTATATTAATTACTTTTTGAATGGTCGAGTTCAAAGAGTAGTGATAGAGTTGATGGAGGTTGATTGAGTGATGGAGTTAGCTCGAATGCAGTAGAAGTAACTTCAGGTGTCATAGGTCACAGGGAAGTGTCATCGGACCTTTTGTATTCCTACTTTACGTTAACGACATTGTTTCCGTAGCCACTAGTAAGATACGTTTATTTGCCGACGATACAGTGATTTACCGTGATATTCGTGATCCTGAGGACACAGAAACTTTGTTAGATGACTTTAATGCGAAACAACATTGGTGCGACACTTGGAAATGAGAATTAAACTTAAAAAAGTGCGTAATCATAAATTTTTGGAAAAAGAGCAATTCCCTCCCGAATGCCCACAACATTGGGAACATTGGAATATGTTGATTCAACCTAGGCGTTCTCCTCACTCACGATCTCACCTGAGTGAAACACATTCGGGGAATATGTGGACAAGCAACAACAAATTAGAATTTTTTTAGAAGAATACATGGTAAATGTGATGAAAAGTCAAAGAGAGATGTTATCTTTCGTTGGATAGGCGTCATTTGGAATATTCTGAGAGTATATAGGATCCTCATTAAGTCGGATTAATTGCCGAATTGGATCCCATACAACGTAGAGGAGCTAGATTTGTAAAACGTTGTTATGATAAACTTCGTTTCGTATCCAAAATACAAGATTAGCTGGACTCGGAATCACTCAAAGAGCGAAGGTTATGTTACAGATTGAAGCTTTTGCATAAATTGGTAGGGTAGCTCTTAAGCGGTAATGTTGAAAACGTATCATTGCCCCCATCGAAATAAAGTAGGAAATATAATTTCAATGAAATTTGAGAAATCAAGTGTAGAACAGATAGATGATACTTTCAGGGTATATATAAATAAATACATATCGTCCCTCCTTCCCTTCCCACTCCCCCTTCCCCTTCCACCGGAATCCTTTCCGTTTCCTCCCCACGCCCACACTCCCTCCGCCCTCCTTACTGCCGTTCCTTTTGTCCACTATTTCTCTGGAACAGAAACAATGACGCCGTGAAAGACGCGATGAAATCCCGAACCAGAAAGTAACCGATATTTATTTTTAGCTCGGAGTATGAAATGAACCCTGGGTAAAAGAAACCTGAGCGCCGAGGAGTCGCTGATGAGTAATGCACTTTTATAAATTCATACAGCAAAGGAGCTGGTACTTCTGCGCAATTTTCGGGAGAGAAGGAGGTGAGAAGAGAACGATATGAGAAGTATAAGTGAATTTGTCTTTCCTTGCCGTGAATTTCTCGATACTGATAACCTTACGTGTAAGATAATGGCGGCATAAAATCGAAGAGTCTCCGTAAATTTAAGTTTTAATAAAGAGTATTTATTGTGTTGACACTTAGAATGCATTATCATATGCCACATCGGATTTCCTAGAAACCACTTTGGAGCTACAGAGACGCCCTTCAAATTTATGTAAGAATTTAAATCTGTTGACGCTCTTACATTAATTGATTCCTATCCTAGCTGCTCTAATATTTTGGATACGCTAATAGGTTTATCAAGGCAAGATTTTACATATCTAGCTTCTCTACGCTGCACGCGATTTATTTTGGCAATTAATCTAGATTCATGAGGATTCCATATACTTGCAAGTCAACCAAAGTCTGAGAGTCTCAGAGAAGCTTTTCTTTGTTTCTCTAATATTTTACTACACTTCTTAGGTACGATTCTGTTCACCGAAAGACGAAGATGATTTAAACTCGTGCTAAAATCGAAAAGCATGTTCTATAAACGTGCATCAAAATTAAATAACTAAAATAAATAGCTTGAGTTAATTAGGTACTCCCCTTTAGATAACTTATACGGTGACAGATGGTTTCTAGTGGTTATCTCTATTTTCAAGCAATGTATCACTAGCGTATATGCGTGCATAGTAATTGTTTGGCATAATATGAGGTAAGTTATTAACATATTAAGATTATAGTGTCAATGCAAGATTTTGGGGAAGAAGACAAATTCGTCTCTTTGCATAGTTTCTCTTTCCTAACAACATATATTCAAGACTGAATATTGAAACGAGCTTCATTATTCCACCTACATATATTAATGCAAATATTACATGTACATACAATAGTAGGGACGCTATACACTAATAATAGTAAAACATCACAGAAAACTATTGAATGAGATGAAGAATAAAATGCCTGTTAACATAATACTAAAAAGAAGGTTGAAATACTTTGAAATT
Source organism: Hetaerina titia (assembly GCA_037158775.1). NCBI lineage: Eukaryota > Metazoa > Arthropoda > Insecta > Odonata > Calopterygidae > Hetaerina > Hetaerina titia. Next base: position 21,902,675 of record CM073770.1, on the reverse strand, counting down.
AATTTCGCTTAAATGAATGGAGTTGAGAAATTTTGAACAATACAGTACACATATGTTCAGTTTAGCTTTAATCTTTAATAATAAATTTTACTTAACGCAAAAATATCATAACTCTATCCAATGCGTTTCTCCATTATTAGTGAATTCCTATCATCAACAGCATTGCATTTTTAAATATTCCACATAATCTTTGGCACAATGAACATTGTCGTAATTTGGAATAAATTAGGGCAATTAATTAAGCCTATTACTATTTTCAGTAAAAATAGGAGATTTCAAGATATGGGCAAATATGGCATATTTCAGTGGAAAATTGAAGTCCAGCCGTGAGACCAAATTAGCTCTCACGAGTGGCTATTCTCATGCTTTTGCTGCCGATGAAAGCTTCTCGACGGAAGATTAAAACAAAAGAGTCATCAGCCATCTACATTCTTGTTCACAAAGCGAGCAGAGATGATCCTGAATCAGTGAAGTCAGAGGGGCCCGCGGTGGAAATGGAGGTCACAAATGAAGGGAGAAACAGGTCAAATTCTCGATGTAATCTCATGCCACCCCGCTAACCCAGATTGTCCGACACGATTAGTGTCCTCGTTCCTCCACTGATTGGCGCGGGGGAGGAGGCGAGGCGAGCCGAAGGGCCTTCGCTTATGAAGAGCGGTCACTGGTGTGCGGGCAAGTCCTCATGGCGATAGCTATTAAAACAAGTGAAATTAAAAAAACTTACGTATTATAGTGAAAATTATTCTGTATACTTGAGCTAGAATCATGACCATCATGGAAAAACCATCGTGCATGATTAAGAGCAACACGTGTTACTTTGAAAAAAATGATTAAATTTAACATTCCAATGATTGATTTAATATTATTTAATGACTTCAAGGTTTTTTGACTGATTCGGCTAAAACATGAAAATGAGTCGAAATCTTGGTCAATAGAGTATAACTAAGTCAACATCAATCAGAATATTTCATTTAACCTATGCATATGGAAAACCATCTTTGCTCAGGATGTGCTAAATCAGTTCCTATCTCCTTTTTAAAAAAGTCATCTTCTTGTAGTTTCTCTCTTCGCCAACACATTCGAAGTACGAACATCCGGAGTTGCTCTTCCTCTCAGTGAGAGCTATGGCACACACTCATCAATCTGGTGCTATGCGGTCCTGTCGGGCTCGTCTCTCTCTTCTGGCTATGCGTGTCACGATACGCACTGTTCCTATCCTTTATTCTGTTGTATGATTGCTTACCTTCTATCTTTCCTCTTGTATTTCGCGTATTTCTCCCTTGGTGCGTAAAACAGCTCCCTGACACCATCTCTTAGCCAAAAAATTGGGACCTTTGGTCCATATAAGACCAAAAAATCTCAGCGTAAACTTTCGTCTCCTCGATAGATCAAGCTGTTAGATCATCCGCCCGGCAAATGGAAAGATCCGGGGGTCAAGTCCCGGTCTAGGAAATGTTTTTACGCTTGTGATTTGCTCAATTCCGCATTCCTCACCTCTCCTGTTTTGGTCCTTTATTTCCATGCATATATATATATATATATATACATGTATATATATATATATATATATATATATATATATATATATATATATATGTATATATATATGTATATGTATGTATGTATGTATGTATATATATATATATATATATATATATATATATATATATATATATATATATATATATATATATATATATATAGCTATACATGTATATATATATATATATATTCAAATACGAAGTCCCGCCATACGGCGCACAAATATTCATCCAAACATAGAATTAGGTATAAGGAAAGGGGATAAGAAAACACATAAAAGGCGAACACAGGACATGTGGGGAAGGCGGTTTTTGAGCAGATCACGAAAGTAAAAATGTTTCCTTGACCGGGATTTGAACACCGGATCTTCCACTTGCCGGGCGGATGTGCTAGCATGTGTGCCGGATGTGTGTGATAGCACGTCCGCCCGGCAAGTGGAAGATCCGGTGTTCAAATCCCGGTCAAGGAAACATTTTTACTTTCGTGATCTGCTCAAAAACCGCCTTCCCCACATGTCCTGTGTTCGCCTTTTATGTGTTTTCCTATCCCCTTTCCTTATACCTATTTCTATGTTTGAATGAATATATATATATATATATATATATATATATATACATTTCTAAATTCACATGGAAATAGATAAAGTAAAAGGCATAGGAACACACGTAAAAGATATGTGTGTTCCTATCCCATTTCTTAATCAAGGGTATTTATGTAAAGATTAAATCACGCAGGAAGGAACTGAGGAGAAATTTCCTAATATATAGGATATCTAAGTGATATTCATCTCAAAAAGCTCAATCCATGCTTGGCTCCAAACCTATTCGCAGTCAGTAGTTCATGGGAGAGAATATTAGTTGTTCCGTTGCTTATAAATTAAAATAACACTGGAGAGACTGCACACCATCAATGTAAACCCTAGTCTACATTCACAGGGAAAAGGGACATTTTTTATAATCACTACAGTGATCTTCAACGACAGGGTTTTTTCCTTTCATTTTTTAGAAAACAAGATAGCTTATTACTTTTTACATTTTAAATAAATTGTGCATGAGAATGTATCTCTAATTATAACGTGAACAAACGGAATTAAAAACTATGATCTTCTGTTTTCAGAGAACTGCTGGAGATGCCACGGCAGTAACTTTTTACGGAATCATCCGCTAATATTCATTAAAATGCAACGATGTAATTTGAATATATGGTGACCAGAGAATTAAAATGCAAAAAAATCAAAGTGTACAAAGTCATTTGCCGTGACCGGAACATCCCGATCAAGGCGAATAATTTTTACACTTTGAAATTTTTGCATTTTAATTCTCTGCCCACGAAATATTTAAATTCAATAGAGCAATTTCCGTGTTAGCAATGCAAATCATCCATAAAACATTAAATTCTTTGGCGCCATTCCCCGAGAACATAATAATAGCTTGTATGAATTCCTTCAGTCCTGAGTCTAGTATAAGTACAACTCAGAAATTCACAGATAATTTCAAATACAGGAAACCTTACTGTAAATGACTTCAATGTTCAAGAATTTATCAAACTGGAGCACAAGTAATTTTCTTTTTTTTAAAATGCCGAGAGCGGAGTAGAAAAGGATAATTCTAAATGTTCAGATGGAAAAGTCAATAAGGGAAAAGAGACCAAAATACTCTCACACAGACTGAACCGTGTTCACGTTAAAATTCTTCCAGATGAGTAATGGAGGCAATTAGACGAATGCATTTGCACTCGCTAAAGGAAGATGGCCAGAGTTAAGATGAAACCAAGATGTTTGAGCATGATCAGCATATGCTCTGGGTAGGGGGAATATCAAGATTGCACAAAATAACCCCATCTCTGAAAATGCGGACGTAAAGTCATCCATTCTAAAAATTTATGTGAGGGAATAAACTGCACATTTAATGTGGACTTTTAATTAATAGATTCTTCTTTTATATTGGCTGTAAATGGTGAATGGGCCTCTTATCCATGTCGAGACTGGGACCGTGTTCTATTGTACCCCTCTTGAAAATGGATTCCTGGGTAATAAAGTGGACATTTAATTACAGCACCATGAAAGGGTGACTCTTATTCCTTGATGCTAAATATTTTATTGGAAAGGGTTATTATTTCGTATTTATTTTTTTAAGGCTAAAATTCCGGGGCGATGCCGTAAATACCTACATAAATATGATAACCTCATCGGATTTACTTTTATTCGTTTCGCGAATGACGTAAAAGTAAGAGTCAATAAAATTACCGGAAGTCCTAAACTCACTCAAAGCAGATTCCAACGCTCCGCATTACCGTTTCTGGCGATATGTCAGACGTATGGCTCTCTCGTACCATTTTTTTCTTATAACTCTTTTTCTCATTAGATAACATTAAAAGGGACAAGGTGGTGGATGAATATTAACAAAACTCGATTAAAATGTTCCTCCTTACGTAAATCCCTACTTGAAAACGAATTCAGTGTCTGTCCAATCAACGCCGTGTTTTTCAATTTCTTTAGATTTATGCGAGTGAAATATAAACCTATAAAATTCAGTTTGCATCCAGTGAACATTAAAATTTAACGAAGTTTTTAATATCTTTAAATAATTTGTCTTATTAAAAAAGAAAACATTAAAATTTGTAATCATTATAAGTTACGTTATTGTAATTAATGTTTTAAAAATTTCAAATAATATTGTATCATAGACGGTAAATAAGCATGCTAAGCAACTATAGGACTCTGGTCGATATTTTCCTCTTGATAGCATACGTTTTTATGAATTTTTGGGAGCCTTGGATATTCACGCATAGAATCGAAGCTATGCTAATCCATGCACGCTACAGATAATTTACAGCCAGTCGAAACTGTTATTATTCGTTCACCGTCAAGAATGATCGCTCTCAAAAAAAGTGGTAACAGTGAAAGTATGAATAAAAATTTAAAATCTCACTTTGTTTAAGATGTACCATGACGTAAGTAATTCAGTGGAGGGAGCGGAGTGAGAGACGAGATCTATTGACCAACGTTGAATTAAATAGGAATTCTTAAAAGGGGGCTTGGATCGGAATGCACGCGTACTTTCCGATACAGGGGATGATTGGCAAAAGAACAGTGACGGTAAATATAATAGATATTTTTCCTTAGTCTCTATGGGGGATTAGCATCGCAAACTCGCGTGCAATTGGAAAATAAATAATGGCAAGGCCTTGTTGAGTTTAAAACTTCGCCAAAGGCAGCATTGGCGATATAGATGAACATTTTTAAAACTCCATCAACTCGCAGAAAGCTACTTATTGCCGTCTATCAAATGGGATTGAGAAATATCACATTGGAGACATAAGCACCAAGTTTTGAAAAACATACTTTTTTCGAAGTAATTCAAAGAAAGTTTCCTATATGAGAAAGTTTAAAAAGGAAAAAAATAAATTTGATTGGAAAACATTCCCATGGCTGAATTAAGCCGCTCGTGAGCCGCTCTCATCCAGTTTCTTCCGGCAATTCAATACCAAGCTACAAATGTTATCTTCTTTGATTTCAATCTAAGAATACTTAAGTGCGAAGCAGTCTTAGCAATGGCGTTTTTTTTGAAAGGTAAAGAGATCTACCTTCGGAAAAAGATGCCAACATTTATAACGGAAATCAATGATGGCTGCATGACTTGGCAAGTGATTGCCGTTGAACCATGTGCAGGTTGTAACCCGAAGGGCAAAGCGGGGAGCTCTGGCTACTGCGAGCGATGATACAACGCTTAATTTGGATGCGGACGTGCCAAAAATCTTTAGCGCCTGCGTTATGGAAGTCAACGGGACACCATATTCTTACTCCGTGGAGAGAGAATCTCAGCAAACATTATTTTATATTCAATTATATCATAACATGCGTGATGGAAACCCAGTGAAACAGTTTGGTGACAGTCTATAGCGAGGTCGGGCTGGGAATTCGAGTATAGGACGGTACGAAATTTCTTTCAATGGCGCCCGTTCGTCAGAAGAGTTGGGATTTGGAATGAAATATCGGAAAAACATTCATACCTGTAAATTCAGAGAATCGCATTGTGAAAATGCCAATCGAATGAAAAGAGGTGAATATTTTAAGAAAAAGCGGCAATGGAATGTAGCGAAAAAATAATCCAGAAAGTCTGGAATGTTCAGCAAGAAAAATGTGAGATGAAATTATGGGCCAGCCAAGATCATTGGCAAAAGAGGTATCGCAAATTTCTCACAGAAGATTGGGACAAAGTGCAGAGAGGGTATGAAAAAGAGAGACAACCATCAGTTTGAAATTTTCATGGAAAAGAATTTCGCGACTAATTTGAGAGTTTTCATGAATAATGAGATAACATAGATGATGCCAAATAAGTGGACTTCAAAGAAAAGACATAATTTGACAATTCTGCGGTAGAATTACCAGCAAAAAAGGGGCCAAGAATCTGCAAAACACCTATAATTTAAAAAAATAACTGAAATGAAAACATCGAACATAAAATTCGGATAGAATTCTATAAATTCATCTTAGATATTAACACAATATTTGGAATGAAATTTCTTTCAGTCAAATTGAAAATCATCGCACATTTCTCTTTTGACCTGGTTATTCAATTTATAAGGAAAAACTCATAAAACGCTCATCATATTCTGTAATAGTTATATGTTCTGTCTATCGTCCTATTAACTTATTCAAATCATTGGAGATCATTATGCCAAAGTAACGTTATTATTACCTCTGCATGAACACAATGAATTTCTGTGATCATAATTTTTCGCGTTACACCAAGCACTTTCTTCATAGTTGCCATTGCGTTCATAATGATAACTACTGATTTGTGAGTCAACTGTGATGATTAAACCTCCGTTTAATCCTTTAGGAATTTATTTCCTGCAGATGAAGCTTTTTCAAGTAACTTCATTCCTTGCTTCAACTTCTGTAACCAGTTTTCCGTTCCTTTGGCGATTTTGTTTTTCTACTTTCAAAGACGTGTTCTGTATCTAATCTTTTATTCAGCATGCTTCAGCCACTCAATTTGATAATATCTATTATGCCATAAACTTCATGTCTGTTGGCAAAATGAATGGAAATGCGCTTGGCATGACTATCTACATATTTACCGTAAGCTGCATGTGCCTGATTGCTCTTGATTTATTATTCGAATTACCCCAATCTAAGTATCTACCACTCTCTGAACTAAGCTAAAACCTTGGCGTGAATATTCGATTATCCTACGCGATATCATCTTTGATGTCTCTTTCATATAATCGACTCTCGAAATATTTAGAGTCTCCCGACGCGAGAAAAGTGCATGACGCGGTTCGATGAAGTCCGGTCCAATATCCCAAAACTGCTGTTTATCCCTTCAATACGGCTCCAGACCATGCGGCTCTGGTCAACCCGTGGTATGCTACTACCCTGGCTAGTTCGATCACAAAACCTAGCGTGCGAATGCTACAACAGTTTCCTAGCTTCACCGTCGGCGAAGCTTCCCACTCTGTGCGGAGGTCACATCTCCGTTTGTACCAATTGCATTCGTGCTCTCGTTTGAGCTTTTTTGAGATCCACTTGGTTTTATAAACTCTATTCAAGGTCAGGAAACGCGGAGGAGAGTTAAGAGGCGAGAGGGAAGAAGTTGGTGCGAGACCAAACTCCTTGCACACCAAGTGGCTGCGAATTTTTAATATTTCCGTAAATAGGAGGAATCCAAGTATTATTATTTGAATGCTATTTTTGATTCATTTTTTGAAGCAAGTGCGTAACCAAAAACTTTTCACTCAAAAGCCAGAAGTCGCTATCGATTGAACTACGAATTCGTTTGTTTACGCTGATGTGGGACGCTTTTTTGCACACTGATGTTTGCAATGGGTTTCAAGTGGTGAGATTCCCAGGAGAGTTGCTCATAAACTTTGCATCTCTAGGTTCTTACAACGTGTACTTTATCGCAAGAGTTAGTGAGATGTGCACACGTCAAATACGAATCATAAGACAAAAATGTAAAATATGCTTTGTTCTTCTTTTGGAAGGGAAAGCTGAAATGCTCGTCATATCCACGCAATCAGCAAGAACCTGCCCGAGAGGGGGGTAACTAAATCAGTCCTACTGTTCCTGTCATTGAGGAAATGGATTTGAATGGAAATATAATCATGGATATAAAATATAACATTCAATCTTGAAAAATTGCTGAAACCATTAAATAATTTGAATTTAGGTGAACGAAAATTTCAAAAATCCTATTCGAATAAATAAATAAATAATTAGAATATATATATATATATATATATAGTATATATACATAAAAATATAATGTATATATATATATATATATATATATATATATATATATATATATATATATATATATATATATATATATATCTCCCACTGTTATGTACAATGCCTTTGAATAGGCCCAATTCATTGCTGCGCACTGAGGTAATGTGACTATTTGCTGAATTTCTGCGTGACAAACCTTTGCGGAGCGCTTCCCCGAATGCCTCTAGTCAATTTGATTCATTTGTTATTTCACGTTTTCGAAACATACAGAGTCCAAAATTGAATAATGGACGGAGAGGAGAGAGAAGAAAATGTTGGGTTGGGTATTTTTTCATGCCAACACGCAACCCCTGAATATATTTTCTTTTTAATCTGGAAATAATCGAGTTTGCGGTGGCGAACAAAAACGGGTAGGGAGATGAATTCGGGGTCCGGACAGTCGCGTGGGGAGTCCCGGCGGATGGAAGGGGGAGCGGTCCCCGGGGGGGATGGGTGGGCGAAGCGATGGCGGAAGGGATGGCAGGGCGAAAGAGGGGAAGGAGGGAAGACGGGGCCGTTATGCCGTACGATGCGAGGATTTATTGAGGCCATATCGATATTTTCGTACCGATCTGTTCGATACACGGCAGCCGCCCGCGTTGGCCACCTCTCTTCAAAAAGCGTAAGTTAAGGATCCAAAGGGCTCCGCAGTACAGAGCTACTTCGGTCAGATGGAATACTTCATTTAAAATTCACTCTCTATTTGGAAAACAAAATAACTATTACTTCTGATATCGTCGACATGACAACGTGAATGAGATTGCTGACATGGCGATATAAATGGTACATAAAATGAACATTATTTGCAATGAGAACTATAAACATAATTCATATCATACTCTGACTATTCGCAGAGAACAAATGTGTCATTCCAGATACCAACAAGAAATATACTATCGCGTTATGTATTATTATATGCGTTATATATATATATATATATATATATATATATATATATATATATATATATATATATATATATATATATATATATATATATATATATATTGCAGTAATGAGATCACTAGTCGAGAGGAATATAGAATACAATCAGGACGTTTTTGCCTGTTTTGTAGATTTCGAAAAAGCGTTTGATAGAGTGAATTGGGAAAAATTAATACGTGTATTGCAGAAAATAGGAATGGATTGGAGGGACAGGAGACTGATCCGCAACCTGTACATGTCTCAGACTGCTCAGGTGCGAGTGGGGAACGGAGAGTCCGGATGGGCAGTGTCAGGAAGAGGTGTAAGGCAGGGTTGCCCATTGTCACCGGTACTATTCAACGTATATGTAGAGGAAATGATTAAAGAGGCATGGGAAGAACTGGAGGTAGGAATGAAAGTCGGAGGGGAATTCGTAAAATCGGTTAGGTTTGCTGATGACCAAGCATTAGTTGCTCAGTCAGCCAAGGGGTTGCAAGCATTGTTGAGTGAATTGGAGGTTCAGTGCGATAAATATGGGATGAGAATCAATATTAATAAAACAAAGGTTATGAGATTTTCCAGAAAGAAAAAGGCTAAACTAAATATTAAAATAGGCGGGGAAAAAATAGAGCAGGTAGAACAGTTTACATATCTCGGAAGTGTTTTGGACCAATACGGTCAAAGTGGTAGGGACGTAAGGAGAAGAATTGCGCTAGGCAAGGAGGCTTTCTCAAGGAGGAGGGAGTTGTTGACGGGGACGTTGATTAGGGATGTTAAGACAAGACTCGTAAAAACTCTGATATGGAGTGTAGCTATGTACGGCGCGGAAACGTGGTCGCTGAAGCAGGAGGATAGACGTAGATTGGAGGCTTTTGAAATGTGGGTGTGGAGAAGAATGGAGAAGGTGAAATGGACCGATAGGAAAACAAATGAGGAAGTACTAGAAATGGTGGGGGAGGAGAGGGGTTTGTTGAGAGAAATCCTATGGAGGCAGGAAAAATGGATGAAAGGCGTATTGAGCGGTAGTGGAATGTTGAAGAGGGTAATAGAGGGGAGAATGTTGGGCAAGCGAGGTAAGGGTAGGAACAGGATAGGGATGTTGGATGGGATGAAGGGAGGAAAGAAGTACACCGAGATGAAGAGGGACCTGATATAGATTAGTTTGCTAGGTGGGGAGTCACAAAATGTTTATTTGATAGTTGTGGCCATCCAAAAACCTACCTTAACCGGTAGATTACCTAAATATATATATATATATATATATATATATATATATATATATATATATATATATATATATATATTTATATGTGTGTGTGTGTGTGTGACCAACGAAGGTCAATATGGGCCATGTTGTGGAAATATTGGATATGGGAAAATTATTAATAGATATTTTACCATTTATGTTAGATATTAGATGGACCCAGACTGGGCAATGTTATATTTCTTAACATCACCTAGAAAAACAACATAACATGCGACACTGCAATTAACCCTTCCTAAATTCCTCACATTTCCTTTCTCCCTTAAGTCTGTGCATCATCCCAATCACCTATTCCTACCCCTTTCTTGAATTTTAAAGCCTTTAACGTTCCATCGCCAATAAAAATACCCTACATCCATCTTTCCTGCCTCATCTTGATAGCTCCCGACAATGCTTTCTCTTCCCCTTTCACAATACCTAGCACTTCCACTTTGGTTTTCCTTTCCGTTTATTTTATATTCTCTTTCCTTCTTCACACCCACATTTCAAAAGTCTCCAATCTATGCCTATTATATTTCTTCAACGACCAACTTTCTGCACCGTAAAAAACTTGCTCCATTCTTATCAAACTTTTCACTAATCTTTTCCCAACGTACTTATTCACTGTCCCTGTCTTTAACTCCCTCCTCCATGGGAAATATTTTTTGCCTTAAGCAATTAATCTCCTTATGCTTTTCTACTAGTTTGACCATCTTGTCTCAAAGCACTTCCAATATAGGTAAAATGCTCCACCTTCTCTAATCATTGCCCTCTTTTTTAACGTTTATTTTACGTTTTTAACAAATTTACCTTTTCTTAAACCTCATTACTCGGGTTTTTCACATTGTTCTTCATCTCACATGGATACGATATGAAAAAATTTAAGATGATCTCGATTTCTCGACAAAATAATGTAGCTTTTTTATACCAAATTTTCTATTTCTTTAGTCAGCTGAGTATATCATAGCAACCTTTTTACGTATTTTATCTCGGCGGTTGATGTTGAAGGATAAATTTCATTTGCACGGCTGGATATTGCGCGGCGATCAGATTGAGTTTAGGAAGACGAGAGGTATGCGTCATTCCAAAGCAATAATGAGGTCACTAAAAGAGAGGATCATAGAATACAATCAGAGTGTAATTTACAGTTTCATTGATTTCAAATGGGGTTTGATAGAGTGAATCGGGAATGATAAATGAATTTATTGCAGAAAATGTTACAGAAACATTCTTCATTTTTCTATCCGTATTCGAAAATAATGTGTGAATGCATAGATATCCACGCACTACGATATATATTAGCCAGGTTTTTAAAATTACGCGGCGGAAAGAATATTCCAATTGTTTACGTCGAAAAGAGGACAAGTTTTACGTTTTAAAAAAAACATGCTATTCTTTCCGATTAACACAAGTATAATTTATAATGATACAATATTCCTCTTGAAATCAGTTCCAAAAAAAGGATTTCATTTTTTTTTACTGTCGTGGATTTTTTGCTAGATTTTTTGATAATGATGATCACTATGGCACTTCATACCATATGATGAAACCCTATTAACGCAATAATCAATTTATGGTCGATATACAATGTGCTCCAGAATGATATGGAGCAAATAATTATGAAAATTGAATTCACGAATGAGGCAATCATATTCCATGCTGACGTTCTTAAAACTTTGATGCAAGCCTAAATTTTTTATTGGAGTTTCCGTTATATAATTGACTATTCCCATGGCTCCTCCTAATCCGTCTTCGTCAATTTTGCAGTTAAGAGCAAGCCATTTTGTTCACTACTTTAAAAACACGCAACGGTTATAAATTCCATAAATCGCGATTAAATTTCTCAGTCGACTAAGTTTTCAAATGACACATTTGTATAGCTTCAGACAATCCCGATCAATTTTTGTTATAAACCCGAACCTCTTGTCTCCGGGTTTGTCTGCAGGCAGCAATAAAAACAGGAAAATATGAAAAAAATGACAGAGGATCTGCTTTATCAATGGAAGCGCATCACTCTTATGAAAAGACGTGATTGCCGTCAAATTCCACTATTGAATGTCGTAAAGCCGAGAAGAAGATATATGTTTTCGGCGGGGGTTCGTCGACAGCTCCTGTCTTCTCACTTCGAACTTGCGCCCCGAGAACTTTTGGCCTTGATGGGCCTGCCCCCCCCCCCCACCTCCCTAACCCACCCGTCACCTCTGCGGCAAGAGGGCATCGCCATCGAAGCTTTCCTCCATTCATGCGTCGCGTTTACTTTTGTTCGCCTCTAACGTGACAGCTCAAATACCTCTTTCATTTGCAAAAATATGGAGAGGGGAGTGCGAGAGATTCCCTTGTAGTCCCCTCCGCGTCGCCCGGCCACAGGCAACGACCACCTTCAGTTCTCCGCACTGAGCCAGCCTCACAGACAATCCTCCATTTTCGCCTCTCCCGCCTTCCCCTTCCCACGCTCAGGCATCCACTTCCCACTCAGGAACTCAACCCCTCTCACCAATTCCTATTACCACCCCAGAATCGCGCATTTTGACTCCCTTTCTGTCAAACCCAATGCTCACTCTCCTGTCTTACATTTATTGTTCATTGTTTAACTTTCAATCCGCAATTCCTTTCCTGGGCAGGATTCCACGTGCGTGTATGTGTACGTACCCACACGCACACACACTTGTACTCTCAGAGGAAACGTCGGGTGGTGACAGCGAAGAGTGCGCTCCCTTACCACCCCTTTCTCTCCCTCTCCCTTCGCCTCCTCTTCCCCCACATTGTGCTGTCTCTTCACTCTTCTTCCCTCGCCCCCTCCTTCCCCGCTTCCACTCCCCGCCCGCCAAAACCCTTTTAATGGATCATAAGCAATGCCTTTAAACTCCCCTTGACTGCACTCCAGGGTGTTTGGCTAGGGAATGCCTCAAACTGGAGCAAACATAACCTCACCTCTTGATCACGTAAGACGTTTTCCATTTTCCCTCTCCTCCTGATCGTTCCACATCGTCGAAGCAATATTTAACCTAAGTTGAACCCCATCGCTTGATGAACTTCTTCTACCCGATGCTTGGGCGCCATGGTAAACAATGGTGATATATTTAAAGATCGATCACTTAAACAGAATTGCTGGGATGAAACGCTATCGCGGAAAAATAATACCATTGTGAATTTTCAAGTTCTTCACAGTTGGCATCTTGAACACGGATGCAAGTATTTTCTTGAGGGGTTCTATAGGTGTGCATAAATACTTATGCATAAGTATTAACCGAAGTATGCAAAAGTACCTTTTGTTGGCATTAATGATTTTATTAAATATAATTGCATTCACCATGATTTACATCCACGGTATAAATTATCTAATAGTGTACTGGGTTCAAGAATTGTATCATATTTAAGAGAAATAACAACCAAATAAGCGCTCCTCATTAAAAAACAATCTCACGTTTCAAATACACACCGGGTGTGAAAGCATAATTTCGTGCTTTGAATTGGGAATACCCATCAAATCAGCAAGTTATGTTGCCAGATCCCACATCTTTTTTACCAGTTACACAGGAAGGAAGCAGGTTAGGCGACTGAGAACTGGAACGATTTCCGATGCAGAATGTTCTTGGGTCAGAGAATATTGTATTTGAACCTGGATCCTAGATACATTTTATCGAATGGTGTGTAACTTTAGCAATTATCTCACAATTTAAAGGTTTTGCGGTTATTCATTCAAGTCACTTGGTGACATTGCTCCTCTTGAAAACTAAAAAGGAATATGATAATGATCCACATGTTATCTCTCTTCCCTACCAGATAGTCTCACTTCATGGAATTTTTTAACATTCTGACTGCTACAAGTATCATTTTGATGAACCAGAAGAATATTCGTGGTCACAAAAATTCAGATTTCATTTCTTGTAATGAAACATCGTTATTATTCAAGTGATTAGCTTGTTACATTTAAAAATTGTCAAGTTCGGCACACTTCTGATCGGCTTATCCCTCTGCCAAATTTCTCTGTTTAATGTAATGCGGGTTGTAAAATTTATTGCTCATAATTCCCGATATGCCTCTCTTTCCGTTCCTGCTTTGTAAACTTTCAAGTTTATTATTAGGTAATCTACCGGTTAAGATAGGTTTTTGGATGGACACAACTATCAAATAAATATTTTGTAACTCCAAACAAAACCCAATCCAGCAACCTACTCTACATCAGGTTCCTCTTCATCTCTGTGTACTTCCAACCTTCAAGTTCCTTCGCACAAACCGCATCACGACATTTACGCTTTAATTGCAAAATCCCCCTCTCCAGTTAGAAGTGCACTTCATATAGTTGTGATAAACGCACTTGTAAATCTTTTAAGTATTTAGTTAATTTGCAAAGATATTTTATAAATCGTAAATTACAGGGTCGTAAATCGAAAAATTATTAAGTTTAACCATAAAATTTCGATAGCTATAGTATTATTTTCCAAAAGCAAGTATAAATGTAGTCAATATGTTTCTGGAAACTTTAATTTGTTATGTGGTTTTACCATTGAAGAAATTTAAAATCAACGTTGTAAAATGGTAAACTCAGTTAATTACTTTTTTTGCGAGGTATTTTAACATCTGCTTCTCGCTGCTCTTTCCGAATTATTTTGTTTGATAAATTTGCGGTTCTTAATCTATTTTTTGTGGTAGATACGTCTCTCCTCCGCAAATTGGGCTGCAAACAATTAGGAGGCACACTAAAAATTTGCATTAGATTAGAAACTCTATGTGACAAGGATGTAGAACATGAAAAATCAAACCAAATAGGATATCATTCTAAGAAAATCAAAAATGGACGGCGAAGATAAAATGGACTCATACTTTGAGATAGGAAGTATTTGGTCGAGGATTAAAGGAAAAGCAACATGGAAGAGGCGAATGAAAAGTTGCCGTCACGTGTTGTGGCCAACTGGATTTGATTGAGCCTTGCTAAAAGGGAGGCAACATGGAAGGTCCCACGAAAGAGATCGACAAACTAATGCGCAGTTCAAACAGAGAGAGATATAAAAAATACGACCCTGCAGTATGCAAGACAATTAGTCTTGAATGTAGATTTATGGAAGAATACTGCCCATCAATGTTCGGACTGAGTCACTAATAGTGACCGCTTTTTCAAAAAACTTCTAGGTATTATTTGACAGCTAAAAATTGCAATAGAGTTAGGCACCTATATGAAGCCAAAGTAGGTGGGGAAGGTTTACCGATTCCAAAGAGAAAAATGTTTAATCAGAAATGAATTTACGATACTTTCGATTTTGAGACTGCTGATGCAAAAAACTATCAAATTAGAATTTTAACGCCAACCACCATATTTATTTTTTCGTCTTAAAAACAATTGTCTAATTTTTTTTAACATAGAGTCATTTAAACTTAGCGGTTTGATGGACATATTAATAATAAAATGACGGAATTGAAATGCATATTAGCGGATGAGTCCGTTAAAAGTAACTCCTGCGGTATCTTCCGCAGTTTCTTGGAATTTGACGGAAACGTATTTACCCTTGGGATAGGAATCTAATGTTGAAGTTACTTTGAGTATTAGTAACCAACTCTCGCATACTGATACGTTGAACGCGATAGTGGCTAAGGGCCATCCGAAATTTTATAAATAAATATATATATATATAAACCATAAACACAGTAATCAACCCGAAGGTCGGTTTAGTAGGTGATGGTAGAGCTCACCCATGTACCAAGCCCGACGGTGAATATTCACACATCAGGGTAGGGGGGCCAGTTCCTTTCCCTGTGCCGGTTATGGTTTCCCAGGAAGACCTGGTACCCGAAAAATCAACTAGCTTGGGTGGAGCTGCAGGTGCCCAAAGTGCCTTGCCCGGGAATCGAACCCGGGACCCTCCGGTCAGTAGTCCAACGCTCTACCCACTAGACCACCGCGACCCGCATATATATATATATACATATATATATAATATATGTAATATTTCATTACGAAGTTTAAGGCGAACTATAAACTAAAAAGGTAGAGCAGTTGTGACTATTTTGGGTAATGTTCAATATGAGTGCCGCGGTTAAACATGTAGGTGAGGAGCTCAAACTTGAGAGAATAACTGGTCTCCAGCACGACCTCCTAAGCGTAGCTCATTCTTCGCCCACCCATTCCGCCAAATGTATTCATTCTCTCCTCTCGTTCCACTCATCTCTTCCCTCCATTTTCGCCACTCATCCACCAAATCCTCACCACCTTTCTCATTTACCTCCCCCCACCCTTGACTCAATATCCTCGCGCGTCAGGGGCAATCCGAGCTCCTAGCAAACCCCATTTCTCTCTCCCTCACCCCCTGCTGCCTCCATCCTATTCCCAAGCCTTCTCCACCTCATTTTTTTCCCTCACCCCCTAGTTCATCCCCATGCCTCCCCTTCCTGCGAGTGTCGCCACCCCCAAACCCAACCGACCCCTCCTTCGGCTTTCAACCATTTCTCTTCATCTTTCCAGCACCCTCTCCCCCCTCTGCGTCTCGTCTTACCCTCAGATTTCTTTTAATTACGCTCCTTTCGTCAGCAATTTAGCCAGCTCCTCTGCCGGTCCCCACCTCCGCACCCCCACCCCTCATGTCCCCCATTCAGCACCACGGTGACCCTCGGTGTCGGCCTCTCCCAAACCCCCGCCCCAACCCATTTTCTCCTCCCACTCCCCCTCCCTTTCCCTGCCACACCCCCCTTTCCTTTCTTCCTTCGTCTCACCCCGCTCCCAATCCTTGCACCCGATTTCGGTTCAGCACTGCCCTCCCTGAGGGTCGCCATCGGTCACGGGGAAAATTGCCTCGATATTTCAGCAAAATATCACCCCTCTCACCGCTTCCGTGTTAATTCCTTCGAGTCTTCATTTCATTTTTAAGTTTTTTTTAATTAGCCCGAAAGAAATATGTTTCTAGGCGCTTTTTTGAGAAACGTAAAAGAGGAAAGGGGATTAGTTTTCTTTCCTCTGCAAAACGCCTTCTTTCAAATTCTTTCCCTTCATACCAATTACTCCAGCAAACCTTCAGCTGTCCCATTAGGGCCTGGATGTGGCGTTCCAAATCCCCCTACAAACACCCAATTCCTGCGTAGTTTTCCAAATTTTTCCGGATATCCTGCTTTGCTAATCACACTCCTAAAAAATGGATAGAATATAATGATAAAAACGAAGAAGGTAGTTTTGCTTAGCTGAAGGACTAACACTAACTCGACTCTAACCGATATGGAGAAAAAATTATTCAATTATGAGACCTTTTCTATAAAAATGACAATATTGTTTCCAGAAAATGTTCGTTCAAGGATCTGTCCTACTTAAACGTAAATTTAGAGAGGAAAACGGAAAAGAGTATGGAGAAATGCGGATCTGTTTTCATTTTAGGGCATTGTGGAATGAGACAAACTCTCTAAAATGAATTCATTTAGAACAATAATGCTTATCAAAATGAAAATGGAAAATAATTTTGGAAACGGCACGGTAACGAATACTAATAAGAGAAAGATCTTGATTTATATTAACTTAACTTTTATTGCTCATATTATTCAACCCTCTTTTATTCGCAGAGGTCAGAGTGCAATGTTTATTCGGAAGGACCTTAGAAGTAGCGAGAATGAGTTTCCCATAATGTAGCAGTTAATTAATCTCTCCCAGTGGATGCCGTTAAAGGGAAAGGTAGATGACCAACGAACATTCAAAAATCAGCGGACGATTTTGTGTGTGGAGTGTTACTCAGATGTCAAGAACGCAAAGAGGCTCTCAGGCAAATCGTTTTTTTAGCCCCTAAACACCCAATATAAACTATTAACGAAATTTATTAGTGTTTTTTCACAAAAAAGTATTCCATAAAAAAGCGGACTTTAACCATCATCCTGTTTACACACTTTTTACTCCAATTGAAATTATCAATAGCGTCCAGTAGAAATACGGCAAATGATCATTCTTGTCCACCTTTTAGACAAGTGTGTGGCTAAGGTAAACCTAAAGAGAGATTAAAGCAAGAGAATGACAAGGAAATTGCCGGCGAGAATACCCTTGAACATTTAGAGAAAGATTCCCGTAGTTCTATATTCAACGGTGTGCCCGCCACGCGTAGAAGTACGCACAATAGTAGAGCACTCCGCTAATAACAATGGCAAGGCACTACTCGATATCACCCGTCAGTCATTGCATAAATCCAAATTTTAAGAAGCCCAAATCGAAAACTTTGCATTTTTCATAATGCAAATTGCGCAGGTCACACTTTTATTGTAATTCCCTACTCCTCCCTTCCAAAATCAAATCTATATATGTATCGCTACATAGGTATGCCTTGGTTTCCGGCACAACGTCAATTCGTTAGTATGAAATTAAAAACAATTTACACCATAGGTGAGAGAGTGTGCTTGATTTGCTAACAAAGCATTATAAGGCTCCGATAAGAATAAGTAGAAATAATGAGGATGAATACAATGAGAGAATATTCTTGAACGAAGAATACCTATGTTACTTGAAGAAGAACGGAAATACAACTGAGGTCAAACGAATACGGATAGAACATCGAAGGAAAAATCAACGAGAAAAGTATTGGGGGAAAGCAGAAAGATCTGGTAATGTGGCGATTGGATTCAAGTAGCCTTCTAAAAGGAGCGAATGAATGAAGTTGATGAACTTCACGATGAGAGCGATGCATGATTAAATGTGAAGAAAATTAATTCTCAAACTTGCTGGTATTTAAAAAGAAATATTAGTTCTTCCCCCATTTATTCCGAAATTTCAAAGTGAAATAGAAGTTGAGAAGGGAAAGAGTTTTTAAAGTGAACCTTAAAGGGGACTCAAGTCTAGTGAAGGCGCTAATATACTGGCTTGCAATGTAAACGTCACAGTTTAAAAGTCGAGAGGTAAAACGTTTACTTTTTTGATTGATCGCTCTGCTAGAATCTGGGTTGGAATTACCACACCATAAAAATATTTACGGAGAGTACGTCAGATACAATATTCCGTCTGAAAGATTGAACGTTCTATTGTGTGACCGTTTTATTGTCATACCTAATTGTGAAAAAGCCAATTTATCTCACTCCAACTCTTTTCATATCGTCGAAAAAACTCCAAAATGCCGCTCGATTTCCATCTGGTTACACGTACTACTGCCTTGGAGACTTCAAAATTAATGAAAGAACTTCAATAGGTTTTCCCAGAAGAAGAATAAAATGTATGTCGCGGGATTTGTTGACGATGGAAACTGATACCTTTGAAAATATTTGCGCGCGCTCAAATGACAGATAAACGGATGATTTTGATGACGTAATTGTTTTTGAAAATATGGCACCCTAAAGCTATGCACTAACGCTGAAAATGAACCGTAAAATGAAAACATTTTTTTACATCGGGTAATGAAGGCGGAGATCTTTTCTCATTGATTGAAAAGAGTGATTTGCACATTGACACGGGCTGGGGGACGGGGTGGGACAGGAATGGATGGAGGTCGGTACGACGGAATTAGAATTTCTCCGCATTCTGCCCCTCCATCCCGTTCCCAAAAGGTCCGCTGCCCGACATCGGGCCAGTCTTCCTCGTCGCTTTTTTTCTCTCGAGTAAAACCTGAATGCAAAAGCAGATCCCAAACGTGAGCAAACCAAAAGAATGATTAAAAAGACCGACGGAATTTTGTCGGAGGGCGGAAAGCGAGAGAGATAGAGGGAGACACAAGAGGGAAGGAGGAGGACCGATGGGGGAGGGTGGACGGTGAGGGTGAGACCTCTCACATAGCGGGAATGTTATCCCCGCGTTCCCTTCCGTCCTCCCGCGGGCTCCATAAAGGGTGTTCGCGGCGAGGAGGGGCGGGACTCCTGAGAGGAATTCCAGTCGCGAGCAGGGAGGGATAATGGTTGGAAGGGAGGGGGGTCGTCAAAAGACGGGCCACGCCGAAAGAAGAGGAAAAGAAGAGCGGGGAGGGGAGCGGATCCCAGACCGTATTGACCCGAGCGAAAATAAAACTATGTCGCGCAGAGCGAACATAAATGGGCCCACGGGAATGGGGACTCTTCTTTTTTTATCATCTGCCTCTCACGGCGGTACGCAAAGTAAAATTTGGCCTGCGGAGGAAGCGGATGTGTGGAGGGAAGGAGAAGGGATTTTCGGGAATTTCACTTCGGGGCGTCGTTGCGCTTCATTGTGGGAAGGGCTGGTGGGAGGGTTGGGTGAGGGCGGGTCGAGGGAAGGAAAGGACCACACGCGTAAACGAGGAGAGGGGGTCCCCATAAAAGAAGGACGTTTGAAGAAGGAAGTAAGTAGGTGGGGGTAGGTCCTTTTCGGTAATGAAGGACGCCCCCACCTTTTGAATGAAGGGCCACACCCTTATTAGCTGATTGACTGCTCTTCGCTCTCGTTGACGACGGCGGAGGCGGGGGACGTTCGCCTCACCGCCTCCGCCCGCCTCCTCGTCCCTTCCACCTCCCGATTGCCCGAAATACTATCACGCGCGCCCCTCCCCCCGCACGCCCCGTTTGCATGCGCCACCCCTGACTGCAAATCAGGGTTCTTTCCTTTATTTGTTTTTCCCTCTAAGGGTCCTATTCGTCTCCGGTTTCGGTGACCGGGCGCTCCTCTTTTGTTTTTTTTGTCGGTGGCACAGATAGTGGGAGTGGGTGTGTGGAATTGCGATGCGAGTTCGACCGATTGGGATCGTAGTGAAAAGGGCGCAGGGGATCGTACGGGATTATTGATCTGCTGGTATTAGAGTATTAGATACACATTAACATTTGTAACTTTTATCCGACTTTGTTGTCGGTATATTGAAGCGTGAACCGCTCCTTTCCGATTATTAAGATTTCCGACGGAGGCCGAAGAATTAACTCGTGACGCAACTGCGGTACTGTCGACGCTAAACGGCAAAGTGATGAAATTACGGGAACGATGAGTCATCAAAGGACGCCCAATTTGGGGGAAGCATCAAACTTTTTGATAATAATTTACAGTAATGATTAAATGATAAATTAGCAATCAAGTCTCCCTTAAAACCCACGGAAATACGTAATATTTCTTTGATACTTCAGCTTCGGTGCGATGAGATCACACTCTAATGTAGCAGAGAGCTGTAAGATTTCTCGTATAAGCTTATTAATGGATAAAATAACTTTGATTTTTTAAACATTATGAAACGGCTATTAGCGCCAACTGCATGATTCTGAAAGTAAAAATGTATTTTAAATGCCAATCTATACACCTTCAATCCATTCCGTTACCTCTGGTTCCTTTCGGGAAATAATCCTCCCTTCGCCAATTTGTCTCCAAGCTCTTTTTCTAATTGCGTTGATCAAATCAAAAATCTAATCAGCCTTTGTATAAAATAAATTAGTTTTATTTTTCACCTAGATAGCTTTCAAATAGACGGACATGGGACCACTGTGGTCAAGAGTGGATATTAGAAATAGAGCTGGTGCAGTTGTGAGAGACCTATTCTATTCCACATGGTTAGTCAAATTCGGTGAATACATTGATTTATAAATACTGTTTACCAAAAATAACAGCTCTCCTAGCGACGCAAGAGAAATCTCTTCAATCGCTTTTTACTCCAATCGTCTAAGTTTCCACTCCTGGACAGTTTCTTGGAGCACCTACTATTTTACAAAAATGACGATAGCTAATAACGCGAAGAAGAGATATTTCAATTAATTCACTCGAGATTGACGAATTTGACTTGATATTCTGAAACATTATTATTGTATTTTGTATAGAATTGGACTTGATATTATGAAATGTGTGTGGCCAATCCTGGCGGGTCAAGGAGACAATAACAATATTCCCAGCTCTTATTTTAATTCCTCGATGGATTTCAAGGACATTTTGAATAATCTTCAAGAGAGTTCACATTTTTTATATGAAAATAAATTTAATTGCCTTGAATTAATTAAAAATAAATGCGAAAGTTCCATTGCCTTAAAAAAAAATTACATAAAAAGATGACGAGTGCAAGGAAGGAGTGTGGAGGTAAAGCGTGAAACGCCAATGAATGTTCTTCCCTCGGATTTCGACTCGGATTGCTTGAATGCTGATATCCTATCCATGGAACAATCACATTTTCTCGCAACAAATTTTCCAAAGTCATGCAGAATACCTCTCCAGCAAATTTTCCAGTCCCAAACACTGTCGATACATCCCTTCACATCGGTGATAAGAGAGAGCAGGGCCGGGAGTGCGTTTGGCTAATGGAAAGAGCATCGATGGGTGAACGCGTGCTTTAAACTCAGCGGAACATTGCACTGTACGACCCGACACATTGATAAATAACCAGGGAGATAAATATCTGTTTTGTGGTTGACGGTGGGGTTTGTTAAAGCGCAACCGAGAGACGACCTCCAAACACCTATAAAGGAGGAAGGGCATCAGATAATCGCTATAAACGATACTTACCTCATGGAGATTGAGGCATCTGATATGGTAGAGTTTAGGATTTAAAAATATTGCAGCGCATCAAATAGCTGCAACAGAACTTATACCTGCAGCTAGCATGTACAATTCCTTTGATTTAATTATTTCTCATTTTGTACGGTACAATAATATTATTAAATTATTCACAGTTGCGCACAAACCATAAAGTTAATTAATACTGAATAAATGTTATTGTTTCATAAGGATACAATTTCGAGATGAAATCGGTGTAATTATTGCCACGAATAGATTAGAATGGTTAAACAATTTTATTCTGCGTAAAGTAAATCATTAGCAAGAGGCTGATTTCGTTCTAAAAACACCGCATGTTACGAAACAAGGTGGAGCATATAATTTTAGACATTTTGAAATTAACTGAGCTGGCAGGAGAACACATCATTATTGAGTTAATAGGTATTCATGAAAACAGATAGAAAGAGAGTGACTTAATTTTCATTGAATTTTTTATTCCTCGTTCACCTTCTTGCACTTCCTACCTGCGTATCTATCATGTGCTTGCATGTAAGGAAGTGTTGGCTATGCGTAGTTTGGCTTATTACACAATCAGTGTAATTAGGGTCGGATCTTTCGGATTTCGACAGTTCGCCACATTTCTGTTGCTGCCTGAGGCGGTTAGGTGCGCTAAGACACAAAGAGTGTATTTGAGTATTTTTTGTGAGCCAAAGGACTATATTTTCTTCTTTTTTCTGCCGTACCATTTTTTTCCTTTGTGGGATTGAGAGAGTATCGTTCCAGCGGTGCGAATATGTTCAAATTGATCTATAATGAGTCACCCAAAAGAGATAAACTTGAAAAAAAAAAAACAATTGGACTCTTTCGAGGCGAGCATTTGCTAGTGAAATTGATGAAAGACTACATCAGAGAGACTTGTGGTTCGCAAAGATATTAATAACAATTTTTCATATTTTTTTATTTCTGCTAATTATGATTAAATTTATTAAGATATGTAATTATTATATTTCCTTGTTGTTTCGAGAAGTTGAATGGGTGTAAACCAAAAGCGATTGCTAATAGATAGAGAGAGAAAGGGACCCAATTATAGGAAAACGGTTTTCACACATTATTACTCGTTATTATGCTTTTAGAAGCCATTGTTGTGTTATTATGATATGTGTAAGACATCAATTGGAAAGTATGAAAAATTAAAGAAATATAATGAAAAAGAAACAGAATCATTACACATTGAAAAATCGCAAATTTATATAAAATCACGAACATTAACTATTTATGGTAAATTTCAAAGGACTGTACCAAAAAGTAGCACATATTAACTGATACATTTCTTGACTATGAGTTTATCATATCAAACCATCAATAATTTCTTCCTCGAGGGGAATCGCTAAGGAAAATATAATAAAGTATAATGTTTTCCAGTACACAAAATTCACAAAAAGTTAAAAAATACATAAGATTTATAATAATATTTCGAAAATGAACACAGTGAAAAATAGTTGAAAAATAGTCTTATTGAAGCTTTTCGTTTGGCATGCTACAAAAAAGAAGGGAAACGAAGAATGTCTTCAGACCAGAGACACTGATTTTTTAAAGATATTGAGGAGATAAGTTGGTACTCTACGAATTCGCATAAAAATATTTAGACGGAATACAATTCCATGCACAATGACACGTAAGAATAAACTTATTTGAACACGACACTGTAGACACTGAAAAATGTATACACATTTAAACCTTGCAAATAATTTTTACCGATATGAAAACCTTAATACAGCAAACTGACATCGGATATACAGATAAAATTCATTAAGGGTTTACAATGCTATTTTCAATAATTAATTTTATCTTGTCAGCTGACGTTATTTTTACCACTCTAATAAAATTGATTTCCAAGATTTAAAACACTACAAATTTCGATGGATCCATAAAAAATTTAGGAGTTATTTTCAATCAGGCTTTACGAACAATACGTATTCTCTCTCCTTTTAGAAAAACGCTTCCTACTTCAAAAAAAGACTATCACCTCAATATCAAATAATCTTTGGAATTACTCATATTTTAGGGAAATTTCACTCGTATAGAGACCTCCATATCTCTCAAACATATTTTAGATTTTTCATTAAGAATACAAAACAAAATCGCTGAGAAATTCGTGGGCATGAGATTATTTGTTTCGTGTTTGTGACATATATTCCAAGAGAAATTTTCAAAATTACACTGAAACTAATGAAAGGAAATAGCAAGCAAATAAGTGGAGATGAAATTGTTTCCCGCGTGTATATAACAACGAACCTCATTCATAAGCACGAAGATCTCTAAATCACATTTTAGCAAAAATTAAAGCTAAAGTCCCACGACGGTCTTCAGCAAATTTTAAATGTTCATGCTTGTGTGTGGAAGCAAGGCTCCTTCATAACGCATGCAATGAAAGCAACCCGAGTCTCAGTGAGGCTCTCCTTTGAGTGGCGCCGCCGAGCCATCGCCTTTTTAGCACCTCTGAGGGTAGGGGCGTAGGGAATGGACCCGCGAGCACTTTTCTTGAGCACTTCTTGGGCCACTTCCACCGACTGCGCTACTCCAACGAACGCGACCAAAATACTCCAGTTGTAGACCTCAAATGAGTTCTAGATCACTTTACAGGAGTTTTCCAGCAAAGTTTTACCAAAGTAACGAAGACAAATATCTTCTTAGACAATTAAGGATTTTAAAACTTCGAATATGTATGGTCTTTGCAGTTTTAAATCTTTTCGCTTTGGGAGGCATTCTCATATTCTTTCGTCGTGCAAGCTCAGCAAAGTCAACATGGCTGGGATATTCTGAGCTTGGAAAACTAATGAGCCCGACCAAGTAGTTACACCATATTATTTCACCCTCCATGCAGCGGTCGTAAAGGAAATGAAGTGCAGGACTCTTCAGTACTCGGGCATAGGGCAGGGCCTTCATCTCCTGAAAATTTGTCGAAATTTTTTGGCGAGGAGTTTGGTCGATAATAGACTTAAAGATGATCGAGCGAGATATTTTCAAGTCTCATTTCTTTAAAGTTTACTCTATGCTGTCACAACGGTTATACTAATAACCGAATAATCTCGGCGATTCTTTCTATTTATTTGATTCATAGGTATTCAGACATTTTGAAGGTTATTTTACTGGAGAAGTAAAGATTCTTTTCGACGGTAACCAAACTGATTGACAAATGTGTGCCCCTCCAAAAGCATTTTACTCTTTGTATTATCTCAAGAATGAGTTTAGAATATTATTTAATCAATATGAGTTTGACATAATATTAATGTGAAATGCAGTATGCTAACCGTTAACATTTGCCCTTCACAGTAATTTGTAAGAGAGGAAGTGGCTTTCAAGACTTCCTCTTTCGTGTTTTGCGATAGAAGGTTTCTCTCGCGGGTAAGGAGTCTAGCAGCGAGGTTGGTGTTGTCGACTATGTCTTCGTTTCAGCCACTTCTCTCTCAATGGTTTCGTCAGACGTCGTTAATATCTTAGATTTACGGGGTCATCCAACTTTATCCTCTCTTTCACTCGACATCCCCCATCGGAGACGGTTCCATCATTTGTTTTCTATTTGTGTAATAAGCGAGAAAATCGTCGGCAATATTGTAATTGTTTGGCCGTTTGTTCATTCGTACATTATTTTTAGAATCAGAAAACACGGAAGAAGAGGAAGACTAACACGAAGACTAAAGGAACTATAGCTGAGTTCAAAGCATAAAACATTCCACTCTGTCCAGTGAGACACTAGAGATGTGTTGAGCAACGAAGATGAGCAACATGCATAAAAAGCATCATTGAAACAAAACATGCATTGAAGCATCTTAATGGGAAGTTAACTTCTGCTCCTTGAAATTTTCTGGACAGAGACATTATACGTCCGTAAAGACGTTATAGGGATTTGATCTCGGGAAATTTAAAAAAGAAATATCATAAAACCTTTCACATGTGAAGTAAAATCTTACGATCATTCTTAAGCAGCATTGAGTCCTGCATGGGACTGAAGCAAATCATAAAGAAGAGTCAGTAAGAGCGCAGTTTTCACCATTTTAAACGAAGAGCAATGGTTTAATGAACATTTCGAAAGATAGCCCCAACGACGAACTCCCTTGAAAGGTGATTCTGCCGAATCGCTGTTCGATAATTAAAATCCTATTCGTTTACATTTCGTCCCCTGGGCTGGATACGTTCACTAAAATGCCGATAAAACCGTTCTTCGACGCCGGTTATGGAAAAAAAGAACTTTAAAAATTAATTCCCTGGCAATGAACGTGTGGGGGAGTGGATGGATGTGATTACGGGCGGGCGATGGGGGAGCGGCGGATGAGGAGAGATTAAATAAAAGGAGGAAAGAGAAGGGAGTAACTCCGTCATTTTCAGAAAACCCTTCCCCCTCAATGCCTTGCTTACTATTTGATTGTTACCATCCAGAGGGCAT
The DNA here is from genome assembly GCA_037158775.1 of Hetaerina titia. Classification (NCBI taxonomy): domain Eukaryota; kingdom Metazoa; phylum Arthropoda; class Insecta; order Odonata; family Calopterygidae; genus Hetaerina; species Hetaerina titia. The sequence goes on along the minus strand of CM073770.1, from coordinate 21,875,887 downwards.
TAAAGACAATTGTTCCGCGCGGATTTTAATACATTCGGAGATATCTCCGTACTACCCTCCTGATGAAATTTTCGAGGATTTTTGCAAAAGCGGAAACGCATGAATTGGTGCTCAATACTCGAAGATAAAGAGTATGAAACGAGCCAAAGACGAAATTGCGGAGGACTCATTAAGCCCTTTTCCCCCTTTGATTTATAGGTCTTAACTTAATAAAGAACTGGGCTCAATCAAGCTACATATCAATGACGTCAATGCAATTTTAGTTCTTAATAGGTATATTGAAATTTGCCTCATTATCAAATGACCAGCCTTCAAAAGTTTATTTATTTTTAGTCTACACTTAAGCTGAAGTAAAATAGTTATTAAGTATCCTCTTCCTGCTCCATACTTGGAATGGGTAGGGTACATTCGTGAGAAATAAACAATTTTTAAGATCAGAGCAAGTGCTAACATTTTTAGCTCGCCTAGTATTGGTTTGCATGGTTTTGTGCGCATGAATACGTCAGAGGTTGAGATTCGAGGAAGGCTGGCGGGGAAAGAGGGCTTCCAGAAATATTAAAATACGTGCACTTTACATTGTACTGTCACGAATATTTGAAAGTATTTTTAGATTTGGCAAAAATTAAACATCACCAAATGATATTGAGTCATTGAACTTCTTGATTAAACCTTTACAATTTAGAGTAAAATCAAATTAAACATTAAAATCAATATCTCTATCCTTTTTTGATAATTCCTCACCTATGTAAAATGATTTAAAATATAACGTTTAGTGCGAGAAATATTTGTCCCCTCTCCACCTCACACATTTTCATCGGTTTAAAAAAAAGTGTTGCTTGCATTTGATTCTTTCATAAATAACTTTTCTACTATTTTTCATTTGTCATGTTTTCATAAAACTTTAGTATTTTATGAAGATCCAAAACATATATTTAAATAGTAAAAATAAAAAATATCTTTCTGATGGGTTTTTGAAAACTGACACAAATTTTTAACTCGCAATGTTTTACATTTATGGCAGGTTAATGCAAAGCTAATGAAAATACTATATGAGGATTGCTTATGAAATTATATGATTGAAAACATTTTTTCTATTCTTTTCGTAAACAGTATATGTAATCACAACGTGGGCCCATGAAAAACTTTCATTGGATTAGAAAACATATGAGTCGATTTCCTTCTAGTTCCTGAGAAGAGACATAATATCTATTCTGTTGATAGACATGCATCGATATTTCAAATTTCCCGGTTATAATATATATGTATACATATGTGTTTACACAACATTTAGGTTTACAAATCTTACTCAATCAAAATTATTCAGCAAAGTAATAGATTGCATGCTTTATGTATGTAGATTTACTTATTGAACTGTTTTCATTCAAGGAAAAATTAAAATATCTAAAACAAGTATTCAATGGCTTCAGGCTGACTGAATGACTTTGGAAAAATTAACGGTCACTGAATAGGTAAAATTTTGATTTTTCACCCAAAACTTGAATACACTAATTTAGTTTCGATGCTTTCGATACTTTGGTTTCGATGCTTAGGCGACATCATCAGGTAAAAAAGTCTAACATTTCTAACAACTTAGTCATATAACGAGAACTCAACAAATAAAACGTAATTTACTTAAAATTTAGTAATGGCGAGAGCACCAACGAAACATGCCCTGAATGTTGGCATAATTCTCAATTTATTGGGGGAGTAAGCTGAAAGACATAGTTTCGAAATAGATGGAAGAGGGGAAAGAAAAATATGGGCAAGAGAGAATCAAAAGGAAAAAAAAACAGGATTAAATGATTTATCCGGGAGATCATATATTTCAGGATACATAGCTTAAAAAAACTAAATACCATGATATCATATCGGCAAGGAATCAGAAAAGAAAGATCCCTGGTTATAATTAGCTGACGAAAAATTTGATTCGAAAGATCACAAGGAAGTATATAGTATTTATCTAAGTTGCATCAACCGTACCATCCACGGAAATATCTTTGGCATAGGATATTGATTAAAGGGACAGAGCAATGAATTCCAAGAATTATATCGTTGAAATATTCTTTATGAGTGCCATTTTTGTACCTAGGTTACTAATAGAACAACCTCGCTTATGATTTTGAGACATGGTTGAGTTACTCTTAAATGGAAGGGTCTTAAGAAGGAATAGTGTATAACTATTTTGAAAGGAGCTAACTCTCTTCAATCCCATTCCATTTTAAAGAGATCCTTAAAAGTATAAAATTATGAGCGTAGGCATCATAAGGAACGGAAATGGGTTTGTAGACAGTCTGCATTTCCGCTCCAAACGTTTCTAAAAGACTCCCCCCAAAAAAAAAGGCGGTGGGTGGAAGGCTATTACTAGAAGCGGTGTCTTCCACTCTTCTCTTCCGACGCACTCCTTTTCCGTCACAACTCTTGTTTTTTTAGGCATTCCATTTTGTCTTGTCTCCCCGAAATCACTCGCGTCCCGATTTTTCCCACGCGAGGTCGCAGATGCGCGCTCTGATCCACAACCTCTCTCCGAAATTCGAGCCCGTGCATACCAAAATGCGGAATCCGCTCCAAATTTTTAATGCGTGGTTATGGTTCCGCATACAGGAGGGAGAGAACAGGGTGGAGCGAAAACATTCGGAATGATCAAATCATTTTTGAAATTCTTTGTCACTTGGATGCTTGCATGTCATGGCGTTGAATTAATGAACACCAGCGAAGAATATTTGCTATTCCATTATGTTACCGCCGCGAAATTCATCAAAACTGGCGGCGAAGACTCGACGAAGTAAAAGTTTGCTCACTGAAAAATGCCACGGATGTTCGAAAAAAATTATTACTCTCCAAAGGTGAAGATTTTTCTGATCATAACTTTCTAAATCTCAGTAATGAAAAGCAATATTCAGACAGACTACTTTGTTTGTAAAAGAAATTGTGGTCACATTTTAAAATTTGCAGAGTCAACTTACTGTGTTTTTTCAACAGAAATTGATTTTCTAACGATCCATTTTAGATAAATAATTTCCTGATTTCCTAATGGTTCCTGCTGCCTCATCTATTGTTTTATTCTCTCAAATACTGCATTATCTATCAGATTGAACAGAATTAACGCCACATTTATTCATGGTTTCACGTTTTTCAGTAGCTGAGTAATGAATACTTAATTATTCCTCACTTAGAACAAAATAAACCGAATCGCGCTTTCGACAACGACTTAAAGTTGACAGTATATGTTAATATTTACGGAAAAAATCGCCAAATGTGACCCATAGAACATTTTTCTATTACATCCCATGACCGATTGAACGGGACGACTCGCAATTTTCCATTCGACGTTGGGGAAATTTAATGTTTGCTGTTAGAATTGAATTCGGTTATCCCTTTCAAAAAATACCTGGATATACAATGCCACTCTTGAAGGTTCGCAGAGAGCAAAGCTCGAGGAAATTTTGCGGTCGTTATCAAACATGTCATTCTCCTCATATATCCCGGTTAAATGTGCAAACACTGCCAAAAGTTCATGATGGATTAGCTAATTTAGTAATGGTTACTGCGTGCGCATTAAGGGAAATGCCGCGAGAGTAACTTTGGACGGAGTCATTCCCTAATGCGCATTACATTGCCTTGAATTACAATGGACCACAGTCATTTCCCTTCGAAATCGTTGCAATTATCAGAAACGTCTGATGCAAAATTTTATGAAACCAATTATTTTCAGCATTCAATAGTATGAAAACTACCGCTAAGCTCACAAAAATTACTAATATATCAATCCAGACCGGGACTCCAGTCAGGATGAATGATTTTACCACTTTGGAATTGATTTGCATTGTAATGGACATTAGCGATTACTCCGTTAAGAGCTACTGAATCGGCATTTTCTGCAGATTCTTAGAATCTAAAAGACTGTTAATAATAAGAAACAATTGTAACTCGCAACACACTTTATCCATCATTCGAGATTTCAAAGATCAAAGATGGAGGAACTTTTCAGCCCATATTATAATGTAACAGTTTCAGAGTGTCAAAATCATTCGCCTTTACCGGGATTCGAACCCAGATCCCTGAATGTCCGCCCAAGTGCTTTAGCCTGTTAAGTTACTGAAACAACTGCTACTCTTACATTCCGAAATTTCGGGGGCTTTAAAGGAACAAGATGTTATGACGAAATACCGTACACACAATGTCACAGGCATTCGTAGTCGTACGCGATGCGCCGCAGTCAATGAGGTTAAAGTCCACTTGAACACGTCGGTTGTTTTTACCTTTAAAAAATACCAACAAACTGCGGGAGATGCCGTGAGAGCGCGACAGTAACTTTTTAACATAGTCATCCGCTATGATGCATTAAAATGCACTAATTTGAAATTGTTGCATTAAAATGCATATCATTGGAATTTGATTAATGATTTATAAAAAAATTGATTTTTTGAAATTGAAATGCTTATTATTGTATACAATTGAAATGTATTTTAAAATTGTTGCATTGTGGTGCATATTAGCGGATGACTCCGTCAAATGCTACTGTCGCGGCATCCCTGGCAGTTTCTTGGAATTTTCAACTTGTGATGGGCTTCATCGTGCAGGAACTTCTTGATAACTGTTTGTACTCGTTCGATCATGTTAGGTATTAGTTTATTTTGAGAAGTTATTATAGGTATTGGTTCTTCTTTTTCAGTAACTTAAATCACGAGGCACAACAGTTATTTACATCAGTAGCAAACCAAACCAACCGAAAAACTTGGTCACTCTTCAGGCATACATGGCACCAAGCAATCATTGTGAGGAAGAAGTCGCACAAAGAGCAAGCCATCAGTTAATATGTGGATGTTCCTGCAGGAAAATATTAGATAGTGATTGGGGAACGGAATGCGACATTCGGAGAGGGAAGAGATGGTGATTAGGTTACACACGGTTTTGGAACAAGGAATGGCCGAAGGGAGACAGAAATATAGAGTTCTGCAGGAGACAGTAGAGGTTAATCTTCACCAAAACTTAGTTTAGACAAAGCAAAAGGCGTATGCATACATGATAAATGCTAGGTAACTCAGAAAGGTATCGGTTAGATTATGTTATGGCTAGGCACAGATTTATAAACAGAGTGATCAAATCAAACAGCTTCCCGGGAGCAGATTCGGACTCAATTAAGCGATCATAAAGTGCAGCGTTCGATTAAAAAAAGGCGGGGGCGGCGGTTCAGCAAGTGAAATGTAGAAGTATAAACTGGATTGTGACAAGGAAGGACTATCAGCATGCCGTAGACATAATCACGAATGAGGGATAAAGGGAAATGCGTAAATCAAAAAAGAGATATCGAAAACCGCAAAAGAAACTATAGGAACTTTTAATGAGAAGAGGACAAGGAGACCAAATATCACGGATGAGATGATTAGAAAGATGGATGAGAGAAGTAAATGGAAGAATTTAAATATTGAGTCAGTTAGAACGAGGAAATGGAAAGTTTACAGAGGAAGGGCGAAGTTGGTGCACTGTACAGGAAGTTTAAACTACTATCGAGAAGTAAGAAATGAAGATCTCTGTTTATAGTCAAAGATAAGTCGGGTAAAATAATAGTTGAAGTAGAGAAGGTCCAAGAGAGATGGAAGGAATATATAGAAGAACTGTGTGGTAAAGACCTTAGGCCAAAAAGCTTACACATATAAAGAAAATAACCATATATGAGGACAGATTAGGTCCAGGCATACTCGATGATGAGATAGAAATACCGTTAGGGTAAGAGAAATCAAATAAGGTCTTGGGGGTATCAACAGTTCTGCAAAACTTCTTAAATAATTAGAAAAATATGGTATGGATAATCTAAATGGACTATTTCACAACATCTATGAGGAAGGAATCTCTCCGGAAGACACTTTGAGATCAGTGTTAGTTCCTAGTCTGAAAAAGGTAACGGCTAGATCATGTGAAGACTATAGAGCAATAAGTTTAATTTCTCATGCAGCTAAAGTGGTTCTCGAAATCACCAACAGAAGAATGGAGAGCATGGAAAATAATTAATTAGGGGATGATTACTTTGGATTTAGGGGGGGGGAGAGGCAGGCATGATGCCGTTGCATTAATGAGATCATTAATAAAGAGGAACATTGAATATAATTAGAAGGTATTTACCTTTTTCGTAGATTACGAAAAGGTGCATAATAGAGTAATTTGGGAAGAATATATGGATATATTGCAGAAAAAAGGAATATATTGGAAGGATAGAAGACTAATCCGAAACTTGTTCATGTCTCAGACTGCTCAGGTGCGAGTGGGGGACCGAGAGTCCGGATGGGTAGTGTTAGGAAGAGGGGTAAGGCAGGGTTGCCCATTGTCACCGGTACTGTTCAACGTATACTATATGTGGAAGAAATGATTAAAGAGGCATGGGAAGAACTGGAGGTAGGAATGAAAGTCGGAGAGGAATTCGTAAAATCGGCTAGGTTTGCTGATGACCAAGCATTAGTTGCTCAGTCAGCCAAGGGGCTGCAAGTATTGCTGAGTGAATTGGAAACTCAGTGCGATACAAATGACATGAGAATCAATTTAAATAAAACAAAGGTTATGCGGTGTTCCAGAAAGAGAAAGACCAAGTTAACCGTAAAAATGGAAGGGCAAAAACTAGAACAGGTAGAACAGTTTACGTATCTCGGAAATGTTTTGGACTACAAAGGTCAAAGTAGTAGGGATGTAAGGAGAAGAATTGCACTAGGCTAAGTAGCTTTCATGAGGAGGGAATAGTTGACAGGGAGGTTGAGTAAGGATGTTAAGAAAATTCTCGTAAAAATTTTGATATGGAGCGTAGCTATGTACGGCGCGGAAAAATGGCCTTTGAAGCAGGATAACAGGTATAGGAGAAAGTGAATTGGGCGGAAAGGAAAACAAATGAGGAAGTTCTGAGCACGGTGTTGGAAGAGAGGGAACTGGTGGGAGAAATCTTAAGGAGACAAGAAAAATGGATGCAAAGAACATATTGATCGGCAGTAGGATGTGAAATATTGTGACAAAGGGGAGAATGTCGAGCAAACTAGGAAAAGGCAGGAATAGGGATGTTGGACGGTATGAAGGGTAGAGGGAAGTATACGGAGATAAAGTGGTGCTTGTTGTAGGGTAGGCTGTGGGTTGTGTTTTGTTAGGAAAAACAACATATTTATTTGGTGGTTGTGTCCATCCAAAACCTACTTTAACCGTTATATTAACTAAAAAAATCGGAATGCCTGCTTCCTTTTCCTCTCTAATTCTTCTATTAATCTTATCTTGAAGAAGCTACCAAAATTACAAACGCCGTGGTGTTCATAGGATTAGACTATTATAACTACAAAAAATGGAAATCAACCATGAATATTTCAGCTGAATCACGGAGGCGAGTGACTCAAGAGAGTATGCGGGTGAGTAGGTGCAATTAGTGCTTCTTTAAATCCCGATTTGCTTTTGCAGAGGAGCAGAACAAAGGCCTCGTTGCGAGGCTCATCCTTCTTTATATCCCTCCTCTTTCATCTCCCCACCGAGGCCATTCCTCACAATTTCTTCTTGACGCTAACCAGCCGCGGGGGAGCACTTCGTGGTCGGGAGCCCGATAGGTGTGCAGGCCCGAGTCGTCTTGAGTCGTCCCGACCAACCCTGGCTGCCTTCTCCCCACCCACGCGGACCTGTCCGCCCGAAAGGCAGAAAAATGCCCCATATATTTATTTAGTCGGTCGTTATTCTCCCCGCCGACCTCCCAGTGGCAATTTGCCTCCCAGGCCTCGCGGCGTGTTCCGGGCGTCGGCCCCCAGAGGGGACGGGTGGATGGAGAGAGGCAGGAGGCGTAGGCAGGGTGGGGCAACGGCGGGATTGGAGGACTGAGAGGGGGGCGTTTGGTATAAACGCTAATCTTGGCGTAAATAAAAAGCTCAGTCACCTAAGAGCGGAGAGGGTTGTTTTTTGTATACCGCCGCCTCACCTCAGCGTGGGGATCTTGAGGGCGTCGGACGAGGTGGAAGCGGGCGGGAAGGGAAAAGTCAAGTCATGTCGCCGAAGAGAGAATTTAAACCAAGGTCGGCCGGTGGAAATCTTCCTGCGCACTGAGGAAGAGAAACTGGACTGCTTTGGATGAAACATTATTGTTTCTGTAGGCTCTATAAAACATATTTCAGTTTCCACATTCTAACAAATATTATAAAGCAAGCTGATACAATTAGATCACTTCAATTATTTTCTTTATTTTGGTTTTAATTGTTGAGAAATCCAATAAATTCTGAAATTAACGAATGATTGCTATCGTCTGCTAAAGAAGATACCAATGTAAGACTTCAATATTCGTGAATGAATCAATCAAAAGGGTCATCACTTGGTCTTCTTGGAATACAGTCGGACGACTTTGAGCAAGAGCGCCGAATAGTCCACACTCCCATTAAAAAAATATAACCTTGTTAAACGAAGTTGAAAATGTAAAGTATTCCCTCTCCCTTTTTTCTCTCCAACCCTAACTATAATGATGGTGATGTGAACTAAAATATGCAATAAGATTATATTTAAGCCAGTACTAATATTACTAAGAGGGTGACTATTTATATTTTGATCCTAATAATGAGAAGACAGCAATTTATCGCTGAAAATGGCTTTATTGCTTTTAGAAACATTCTCCTGTAAATAATTACGCTTTTGCATGCGCTCGAACCAATTTTCGTAACACTTTTTCCACTCCGATTAATCTACCTCTGAAACATGGTTGTTGAATGCATCAACGGCTTCTTCAGGCGCCGAAAAACGTTGGCCACGCAATTTTTTCTTGATAAACTGGAATAAAAAGGAGTCATTTGGTACTAAATCAGGGATATACGGAGTATGACCTATCAATTCGACGCTTGGGTCAGTGAAAAAGGTAGTTGTTTCCGCCGAGCTGTGAGAGCTTGCATTGTAATGACGAAGAATGATTCTTTGCTGCCACTATTTTTTTCTGTATTTCACCAACCACTTCTGGCAAATAAATGCTGGTGTACCTTTCAGAATTCACGGTCCTACGTTGCTCTAACGGTACGGTTGCCACATATCCAGTGATGCCGAAGAAACAGGCGATCATTTGCTTCATGCATGAATCACTTTTGTCGGATTTGGCTTGTCTTGGAAGACCCATAGAGTGAATTGCTCTTTTGTTTCGGGCTCATACGGACAGATCCAAGATTCGTCACCTGTGTACATGTTATACCCAGATTTTGATGCATCGCGATTGTATTTGTTGAGAATTTTTTTGCACCAGTTGTCACAGGCATCTTCTTGAACTTTGATCAAATTATGCGGGATTCAACGCGATCAAATTTTTTTCACAGCTAGATTTCTATGCAATATCTTGATGCTCGTCATACTAATCCCCAAGGATGCCCCAATCTCACGATAAGTCACAAGACGATCTTCCTTTACTAGTCCTTGCACAGCATCAATATTTTCTGGCACAACAACTGATTTTGGACGACCTTCACGACTTTCGTTGCTGAGCGAACAGCGGCCATGATAGAATTCGTTATGCCAGCGTTTCACAGTGGCAAAAAATGTTAGAGCACTCCTGACTTGATATCCTACGGCGTCGTGAGTCGTAAAAAATCATCGCATGAAATTTTTCATGAGTTACCTGCAGTTTTTTGCTGAGACAAAATTTTCGTGTCATTGTAAACAACATAAGTTATGATCAAACGACAAAATTCTCTGAAGAAGTTCTCGTTAAAAGGGTCAAACTTTCACATGGGAACGTTAGATGGGGCCTTAAGCACTTAGGGTTGTCATGGCTCAAAATATAAATAACAACCCACGTAATAGTTACAAAACGAACTAATGTAATGTATTTCTCTATTGCAATAAACAACAATTACTTTTTCTCCTCGAAAATCGGTAAATTAGAGAATGCTCCATAGTTCACCGTTTGGTTAATACGATGAATAAACACCAAACGTATGTATCAAAGGATTATAGTAAAGCACGCCTAAGTTATTATTTTCACAAATTTACGTACACACCCTCGCGCGGCAATAATAAATATTTTGTAAAAGTGCCAAGATCTGACGAGCGTCTTGAAAATTCCCTCGCGGCGTTGCGAAGAGAGAAAATATAATACTCGTCCAACTTGACGCTTTATTTTCCCAGAAAGAAGAGGGAAGAAGCGCGCCAGAAAAAAAGGGCCTGCCCCAAATAAGGAGACAACAGGGAGGGATGGAAACGAGAGAAAAGGACAAAAAATCCTCAAGGCTAAGAAACAACGAAATTAATTCCACATCAGCGCCCAGGAGTGCGAGGAGATTTTTTTTGGGAGGGGGGAAATTGGTGGGAGGGGACGGGAAAGGAAGAAAGGGAATGGATTTCGAGGAGTTCGTGCGGTATGATAGGGAGAGAGGGTTCTTCGGAGTCACTGCTACAAACAGCTGAATTACTCTGGTTACTTCCATTTGAAGTGGAGAAATGGAATTTCTCCATTTTTATTTGTTCGAAACAATCCTTTCCTTTCCCCTTTTCGTAACGAGCCAATATTTAAAATTACGAGCGTTATTAAATTCCCCTCACTGTCTGCTGGTGTGTGCTCTTCCCTCCCTCCTGCCACCTTGCGGCGATTACACGAGTCATTTGATTAAGTGATTCTTCAAGCGAAGCCATCCGACTTCGATGCTCCCGCGAATGAAAGGGGTATTTAAAATAAATGGGCGCCGGGGAGCGCTCCGGATGAATAAATTTACATGTTTTGTAGTTAATTGCGACTCCATGCTTGGGCCCTGGGACTTTCTGCCGTATTTAACCGACTCATTAAGGTGTAGCGGCTTCCAATCAATGGATTAATTCATCCTCGCTGGATTCGACTGTTCAGCTATGGATTGACCATTGTTGAATAATACTATGTTATGAATAAACTATCCTCGTACGATATTTTTCCATTTTGACGGAAAATTTATGATTGTTTGAATAGGAGGGTATTTACATAAATGAGGATTTGTCTCTCATCCCTGCATGCCATTGAAAATACTTTTGCTTCTTCAGCAGCTGTAATTAACTTTGCGGAATCGGATGAGAGCCGACCGAATTAATACGTTGAATGGAGACATAAACAAACACACAAGAATGAAATATATATTTTACTAATCTGATTGCTTCGTAGTTCAATACGTGTGTCTCGAAATGAAAGGCACTTGGCCAACACTTAAAAATAACTTCAATTATCCTTATAGTATAGAAAAATATCGTATTTTTTAAGTGTAAAAATATTTAAAAAATATATTTAAACTGGGAAATTAATTGATTTAACATGAATTAAAGATGTACGTAATCGAAAATTTTAGGTGACTTCAGTTCTGTCTAAGAAGCTTAGGTGGTTGTTGGTAGGTTGGTGTTTGTGGGAGAGAATATTAATTCAAAAAGAGAACTATTAGACGATTAACGTCGTTTGCAACAACTTTATGGCAAAAATATTCTTTTCCTGAACCGGAAGGAGACGTCGCGAAAGATTGGTATGCATGGCTTGGATATTTTGTAGAGTACTAACGTAAAAAATTACCGAGGGCCCGATTCGAATATGAAAAATGAAAGGCGAAGGATTTTCCTATTTTGTTCTGAATTCCTTTCTGAAAGAGATAACAAACTTTGAGAAATATCATACGCATGAATGAATAAATCTTGGTAGTCTCGCTCTACTCAAGCGACTTGATTCAAATCACTTCTGTCCACATTCGTTTTCCGAGCGCCTCAGAGATCAAATGTTCATTCCCTATTGGTTTCTTTCACCCCTGGCGACGTATTAATCTGCATGAATTGGCGAAAGAAGTGACGAGAGCCATAAGAGTCGATGGTGTTATGTATCGATTCTATCTTATATGTTAGTAATTCAAATGTTAATAATGGTAGTAATAGTTTTTGTTGGGGAGGCGACCGGAAGCAATTTGTGCAATTAGAAATGGTTGGGAAAGGAAGAGTGGAGAGAAACCCAGTGTCGGCATTAGCCTACTCTTGTCAAAAGGCGCCAAGGGGTCCGCAGTTTAACGTCCAATCGTAGGGACGTCCATATTACGCAAGGTGCTCTTCACAAAGCACCTCAAGTAGGGACCGGGATGCCATTGAAAACTATTTTGTCTTCAGGATTTGAACCCGAGCCCTCTCCGTGGGAAGCCTGTACGTAAACCACCGCACCATCCTGGTCCCCATGTAAATAATGAAGAATACCATTTTGGCACGAACGATTTAAATAGTATCAAACATGTTTAACGATTTATCGCAAACTTATGATAAATAATTTGACGCTATGAATAAATAATACTTTGAAAATAAGGACATAATGTGAAAATTTGTTCTTGCTGCCATCTGTTTGAAAAATGAATATATTTAATACACTTGTAAAGCCCCGTTCAATTAATTTTTGTATCAAATTACATTGAAAACAAAATATGTAGACAAAAAATGACAATAAGATATCTAGACATCTCTTCAAACAAAAAAAATACCTATCGAACATGCAAAATGTTACGTGATGTACTGATTCCATTCCTTCGATGTGTTCAAGAGTCATACATAGAATGATAAGAAAATATGCATGTTGGCGTCAACATATGTCGATAAATCACATGCATATAGATGCATCGTTGACTCTCCATGCTCGAGATATAGAAGAGCAAGGAAAAGCGGTGGGGGGTAGTGAGGGTTTTTGGCCGACTTGCAGGCATTCGAATTTTCCGGGCGCCGGCGCCGCGGGAGGTGTGGTGAGGCCCGGGGAGGGAGAAGAGAGAGGTGGCTCGCGGAGGAGACGCTGAGGAAGCGGACCCCCAGGGGGTGATTTACGGGCGGAGGAGGCCTCGGGATTGCCAAGGGAGGATGACAGAGGACAAGATGGACAGGAGTGGAAGGCATGGCGATGCGAGCGAGTCTTTGACGAAACTCTCGATGAAAGGAAAGGGGAGAGGCAGCGGAGGAAAAGGATGGGGAGAGGGGGAGGGGGCAGAAGACCTCCAATGTCCCGGTCAATGTTCTCAGGTCGAGCGTTCCTCTTTATTTCCGTCAAATGAAAACGCAGTCCGCCATTATTCCCAAGGGAACATGTTGATGAGCATTCATTTTAATGAAGTGGCAATGATCTACGAGATTTATTATTTATGCTCCTTCCGATTCCTCGACGGTGGGAAATAGAAGAACAGGACTTTATCCCGACTTTTATGGATTCTGTGGGCGTATTTTGGAGAGCGGAAGGTGATCTTCTTTTATTTTTATCGGAAAGCCATTTGCATTACTAGTCACTGAAAACCTATTTACCTAGGAACATTCGTATTTTGCGATATTGCATTTGATTCTTATCGGTTTCCACGCTTCCTCAATTTTAACGAGCGCACGTGTAAAGGCTTGTTTTTTATGCTAAGAATTTGTTTTCCTAAATGAATGCGATAATTTTACGAAAAGTTGTGAAGTACCATTAGGTAAGATTAGTAGGAGCACAAAAGTTATTAGCTTTTAAATTCCATTAACATATTGCAGGTTATAATTATTTATATATCCCATTATTCTTAATATTCATAAATAATAATTAAATAGGAATTATTAGATTACATCCTTATCAAATTTTATGTTGTTGAATTCAAATACGGATAAATACCATCTCGGGTTTTGTCGAGAGTAGCATGAATTTGAAGTGTCTATATTGACGTAGCTACAGTAGATGGACAATGAACTCGCAAGACTTCTACTAATTTAAATTAACCAAAAGACACCGAAAGAATTTTAAGTTCAGGCTATAATTTTGTTGCCATCAGTTTAAATAGAAATTTCAATACTGATTTAACTGTCAGCATAAATTAAAAGTTTTATAATTTTTTTTCAATTAATACCAGAAACTGCAATATATCCATAATTTTCCGGAATTTTCGCATGCTTCGACACAATGAATCTCCATTTATACAGCCGATAAGAATGTACAATAAAATATTATTTTATCGCATTTCATGCCAAAAAATTTAAAAATGACATGTGTGATTTGGTGTTACCGCAAAAGTTCGCTGGGAAATTTTCACTCACCAAAAGGTCTGGAATACGTTTGCGAGGGTATTACCTGAAATATATAAAAGAGAAATAATTAGAATAGAATTTTCACAAAAAATATATTAATATTTTCTAATGTAAACACTAAAATTGATAAAGATGAAATGTCTATTTCATATAATTATATGTGTATATACATATATAGAAGTTCTAGACATTGGTGGGGGAGTAGAGGAGATGTTATATAGAAGTGTGTTATATATATATAGTTATATATATATATATATATATATATATATATATATATATATATATATATATATATATATATATATATATATATATATATATATATATATACATATACACATTCAAAATACGAAGTCCCGCCATACGGCGCACAAATATTCATTCAAACATAGAAATAGGTATAAGGAAAGGGGATAGGAAAACACATAAAAGGCGAACACAGGACATGTGGGGAAGGCGGTTTTTTGAGCAGATCACGAATGTAAAAATATTTCCTTAACCGGGATTTGAACACCGGACCTTCCACTTGCCGGACGGATGTGCTACCAATTACACCACCAAGGAAACCTAATTTACACTGAGATCTGCGATGTTTTAAAACGCCCAAGTGCTCCGAATCATTTGCCAAAGGAAGGCTTTGAATATACTATATATTTTTATATTGTTAAAGGTAATCTACTGGTTAAGGTAGGTTTTCGATGGACATAAATTATCAAATAAATATTTTTTTCTCCAAACAATACACAACCCATCATCCTACTCTACAACAGGCCCCTCTTCATCTCCACTCTTCCTTCTTTCTTTCCAACATCCCTATCCTATTCCTGCCCCATCCTCCTCTGACCAATATTCTCCCTTCTATCTAGTCTTCAACATCTAGCTTCAGACAAAGTGCTTTCCATCTATTTTTTCTGCCTCCTTATGATTTCTCTCAGCAATCCCCTTTCCTTCACTCCCTTATCCAGCAATTTTTCATTTATTTTTATTTCTGTCCACTTCAACTTCTTCGTCCTTTTACACACCCACATTTCATAAGCTACCAACATACATATACGAGTATACTTTACACTCTCGGGTTTCATTTCGTGTAATTGTTTGATTTCCATATTAAAAATGAGTTTATAATTTTCCGCATACTTCATTTTAAGTTACAACGCGTTTAACCGACTTACGACATCATTAGATACAAGTTAAACATGCAGAAGTTGACTATATATCCTTCGGACAGAGAAGACGGGTGGGGAAGTTGAAGGTGGGGGATGCGTGGTTTTTTGAGACGTCAAAGTCAGTAGTCGTGGTTTTTTCGATTAAGGAATGATGAGGCGGTGGCGCCTTGCCTCCCTTCGAAAGGTATATAGTCAACTAGTAAGTGTGACTTGTACTTAGTGATGCCGCAAGTCGGTGGAATTCATTGTACCTTAAAATAAAGTCTGAGGAAAATTACAAACTCATTTAATATGGACCTCCAATTTACGCCCATCATCCTGCTTCAATGACCATTATTCCGCGCCGTACGTAACTACACTCCACATTAAAGTTTTAACGGGCTTTTTCTAAATATCCTTACTGAACGCTCCTGTCTCTTCAATTCCCTTTTCCATGTAGAAGTTTCTTTTTCTTTGGCAATTTTGGTCTAAAAACTTCCGAGATACGTAAATTATTCAACTACTCTACTTTTTGCGTGTGTCAGGGGGTGATTAAAGACCGCACTACTTTTGACATACAAAACTCCCACAATATATCTCCCACCTACGGTGGCCGGATAACTTTATTATGATCCCTGAACGTTCGTGTAAAAATGACATCTTAAATCTATCTATTCCACGCTTAATTTAATTTATTCTCTCCTAACGTAGTACGATGGGATTAATAATGCAGTTTCACACAATTCATCGCCAAAGCGATCACTTTAAAATTAATTCAAGGGATTAAATCTGTAAGTCAACCTTCGCCCCGTGAGTGATTTCCAAACTTGATGCTCTAATGATTTTGATACGCTACTAAGTTTATAATAACAAAGTTTTATAAATTTAGCTCCTTTACGCTGCATTTGATCTACTCCTGCAATCAATCCAACTTCATGAGGACCGCATGTACTAAACGCAGCATATTCTTAATGAGCCCTATGTACCAATGGAAAACATTGCTCTTTGATCTTCTCGCCACATTTCCTAACTACTCTTCTAATAAATCCCAGTTTTTTCCTATCTCTCACTGTCTACATATATAAATATATATTTTTTCTCCCATCTTTCATAACTATCGTCATAGTCGTTTTTCGGAATGTTCCTCAGTAGCTTCCTCATATTCTCCCTTATGTCTACAAACGACTGTTGGGAAGAATGGGCTTTTGCATAAGGGTCATAACCCTAATCACATAAATCATCTCCAGTTATAACTTTTTGTTTAGAAATCCTGGGTCATGGTTTGCGGCTTGGAGAAAGTCCCATACAACGGCAGAACGAAATCATTATCATTATTATTAAAACCCACATATTCAGATAGACAATGTCAGGTGGCACACAAGTCCCAAGTATTGCAATCAAACTTGCCTTTGGAAAAGTAACATGACAACTCGAAACCAATCAATTTCACAAAAGATAACAAAATCAGTCTGAAATAAAACAATACACTGAAAGGAAACTTCCAAACACCAATCTATAACACAAAAAAAGGAAAATCCCAATCTCATTAACATCAATTTCCCAAATCAACAAGAAAAAAATGAAACAATAAACTGTTTCATCAGATTTTACACAAAAAAATCAACCACATTATTTCATAAATTGTTTACATCTTTTATTAAAAGTATTTACCATATTAGGAAAGGGCTCGAATAGTTTTGCAGGTAATCTGTTCCAATCAACAATTGTTTTATTAAGAAAATAAATTTTTTTCTTGACTTTTATATCGTCTTTTATTATGATTTAATCTCGTCTACGTCAAATTCTAGACGACGACGACATAAAATAGAATGCGAAGAAGCTGTTGATGACCATTCCAAAAAAAAAAGGATTTTGCTGATTGTTTTGTAAAACGAATTAGACGCTAGGATAAGTGTGTGAGTTCCAATGGAGACTACTTTGAAAGGGACTAAGGCCTCATTCTTCTAGATAGGCTATTTTTATCAATTTTGTTTGCATCGTCGATAGTTTTCGGGCAGACCTCGTATATACACAGCACAATTTGAGGTATATTTTCAATGGTGCTTCTCATGTAGTGAGAGTTTGGAGTGGATTTATCTTTAATTAATACAGATAATGGGAGAGAAACTTAAATATTTAATTCCATGGGAGAGATGAAGTGAAGCGAATTTATTTCACTTCTCTGTTCTTCTCTCCGTTTAAGAGTGGGAGGCAGGAGAGTCGTGGAAAGGGATTAGCGCTGATGCGATCTGATGATAATAAGAACGGGGAGGGTGGGAACCATGGGAGTCAAGCGAAGGATAAGGAGGCGTCCTAAGCACCAAAGAAATGAAAGAGAATGGATGAAGAGGAGAGGGGAAACAAGAGACAATGATGAAGCGACGCAGAACGAGTCTATAACGAGATCAGCGAGAAGCAGAAGCCCTTGGAGCCGCCTTTGGAGCGCAATTTAATCAGCATCGCTAAACATTCAGATTGTATTATCTATTACAAATACGTGGCAGTGGTCTTCAAAGAACCCATGCCATGCAGAAGAATAATGTTATTATGACGAATTTCGTACTTTTAGCCTTATATTCAAGGGAATAACAACAGCTTTTGGCATACATTAACAAATTACTATTTTGTTGACCAAAATTACAGTGGAAGTGGGTGATTTACGTTGATTTTGAAATTTAAAATTTCTCATTCATATACTAAAATAAAACTACCCGAAACTCAGAAAAATACTTATCCTACTTTTTCTGTAATTTACGTTCTTTAGCTTTCCTGGAAAAATGTTCGTAGGATCGTAGGGGAAAGCCAAGGTCATTTGGACTAGTAAATGGACTGGTAGGTCATTTGTAGTGGGTAGGATTTTCAGGGAATGAGGGGAGAGTGGAGAGGAACCCGAGGCCAACATTACTTTACTATCTAAGAGAGACGCGAGGAAATTGCCAGTTTAACGTCCAATATGGCGATCGGCGTATTCCACTTGCTAAGTAGCAATGCCATTTGAAGCCATACCTCTGAAAATTCCTCAAACCTTTTGAAAACTCATCGCCAGGATTAAAACTCTCTTCCTTCAATTTTGGAAGCCAGTAAACAAGTGAGCGCACGAACCTCGTTCATCGATAGTACTTTAGAGGTGAAATGACTTATCCCGTCGCTTTTTAAAGTAACCTTCAGGAATGTACGCCGTTATGGCGGGCCAAACATCAGCATTGCGGTGAAACATATTTGTGGGGCGAAAGAGTAATCTGGAGAAACATGCCAAGATCAAATGGATCTCGAGAAACCAGCGTTAGCATTAGCCTACTCTTTATGATAGGCGCAAAGTGCGTTCTCAGTTTAACGACGCCCCATCGGATGATCGGCGTTGTCTCCTTGAAATGCCCTTGGATTCAAACCAGTTCCTCCCGGGGCGGCTCCGCACCAAACCGATCCCTCCTTTTCATTTAGGGATTTCCTATGACTTTTATCAATTTTATCCACATTGCATTCATATAAATAACGAAGACCGCATAATGTTATTTCATATCCAAAAGTTTATAACACTAAACTCAAGTATGGCAAATTAAATTGGTCTTATACACTTAAACTGAAGTAAAGGATTCATAATTTCCGATGTTAATATAGGATAAAAAATATTATTACATGATTTGAGTGTCACATTTCATTTTTTGCTACTATCATAGTATAAAGAACAATTTTGAGCTGTTAACAAAAATAAACTTCCCTGTCTCTTTACCGAGATATTCGGAATACGTTTCCCAAAAAAATATTTAACATGAAAAGGGATGCGATAAACATTTTAGCAATTTGAAAATTTTTTGAGTAGGATGCTAGAAAACATTCACTCTCACAGTGTCTTCAAACTTGTTTCCTCTTAATAACTGCAAATTATACCAAGGTATTCACTTCGTGGACATTTCTATCAATCATTAATTTCATAATAAAATAATAATTACCGATATCATCACCAAATGTCATACTTTTCGCCAATCGTGCACCTTATAGGAAGAGTGGGATGCCAAACAGTTGGATACAGGTACTGTTTTAGGGAGTTACGAATTCGTTGGATTTATTTTGAATATTTTTACATAATTTGGGACGCAAGGGTACACATATTTCATCAAATTTGATTTAATATTCCTGCAAAATTATTTTGTGTCAAAAGTTCATTTGTCTGAATTATTTGGGTTAGATCTTGAAAAATACGTATTAACGATGGAAACATATTTCAAAGCAAACAAAAACTCATGACAGCTATTTTAATTTAATTTAATTACTCATTTTAAAGTTTCCAAAATCACCTGACGATTTAAGAGATGATCATGTAATGAGGGGAATATTTATACCTTTTTCATGAGAGCAAGGAAATGATTTGACATAAACCATAGAAGAATTGGTATTTCCCAGCTTCATTCTTACACTCTTAGAAGCATTAAGTTGAAAACACGAGCAGCATATGAAGATGGGTTTTTAACATATAAACATGTGTACGTGGGAGAAATGGATGCACTTTCGTTTCATACTTCGGGAGGCATTTCATTTTATGGCGAAATGCCCTGGGAAAGACCCATTCTTCCTTTTGTGATATTATTTCCTTAGGCATTTCATATATCTGCCCATTTGTCGTCTGCTTTCCCATTAAATACTGCAGACATATCTCGTCAGAAACTCCATAAAGGTTTTCAGGCGCCTGCTAGAGATGAATGGAGACTTGGCAAGCATACATAATTTCCGACCAAGCAACTATTTAAAAATTTGTTGGGTTCAGTATTCTCATTACTTTTGAAGAACTACCCTGGATTGATTTAGGTATTTCTGTGCGTTACCTACCATAATTGTTTTGCATATGTACCATTCAGATGAGCACATAAGGTATTTAATGAAGACTGTGGGAAACGGTTTTCAATTATGCTGAACTTCTATTGCCGGAATATTCTGTAGAGGTAGTAGCAATCTTTAGCACTTTAATACCACTCATAAAAGCGCTATTACTACATCAATGCATTTCAATTCCCTACGCCACTAAAATTTTTCTATATTCATCATTTTTACTCCTAATATTTTAAAACTTCCTGATGTAAAGTTTTAATTATTTTGGCATTGGCTTTCTTGGGAAAAGGATATTTGTTTTCCTATGCTTTTATTAGCTACTTGGGAGTTATCCTTGAAAACCAATGCATTTCCAGAATAGAACAGGAAAAAACAAAAAAAAATTAATTTCAGGGGCACGACAAAATTTGATGATATGGTTAGGGAAAGAAAAGTTTGGAATGAAAATAAAGTACCCCACCTCTTTGTCATCGCAGCTCACGTTTTGTTGGGCTTCATGCTTTTG
The DNA here is from genome assembly GCA_037158775.1 of Hetaerina titia. NCBI lineage: Eukaryota > Metazoa > Arthropoda > Insecta > Odonata > Calopterygidae > Hetaerina > Hetaerina titia. The sequence continues at coordinate 21,855,421 of CM073770.1, read as the reverse complement.
AAAACTCGCGCCGAGATGAGGTTTGAAATTCACTTTCATGGATAAAGTTTCACTCGAGAAACTCTCTTTGGAAGATGAGGCCCATTTTCTTCCTTCGATTATACCGGCTCTTATTTTTTCCTCGCACCGCAACCGAACACTACTGCCAGGAACGTTAGGCTCGGTGAAACCCGTTTGTTGTCCAACTCCCGTTCACCGCATTTCCCATTCTCGTGTGGCAACCAGACTCCGTCAATACCCAAATGTGTCCGTACATTAGTCGCAATGGGTTAATAGAAATGGGAGAGGGAGCATGCATCGAGCGAAACCCATTTGCAGCTCGTTGGGCAAAGAGACAAATCACCAAGGTACGAGCTTCACTTCTTTCATCGAAAATTATTTCTCCTGTAACGACGATGCGAATCATATATCTGAAGCGTGAAGGGGTAAGAATGATTGGGAGCGAGGAGTCAGGTCGAGGCCACCCTGTTAAGGTACTGTATGCTGGGTTCCCTACTGATGGGGGGAAGCATGAAAAATGTCTTACTTTGGATCCCATTTGGAGAGTTGTGAAAAGGCGATTAATCAAGCTGTGTTCAATATTCTCAAATAAATTACCAACTAAAAATATGTATTATAATTTCTCCTGTAATTCAAATTGTAGTAAGAAATATCGCTAACATGCAAAAATACCATGGAGTTCTATCAATAGAGATTTCAAATACATCGAAAAGAAATTGTCGCACAAACGCAGGAAAACATATTTTTAATTGTATGACTCGTTTCAATGTTTTAGGACACCAAGTACGCATAAGTCTACATCGAATCGCAAGTTGAGGCTATTTATCTGCGTAGTGGTAGAGACATCGGTTCGGAAAATTTAATGTCCGTGATTCGATTCCAGGTTCATGATTTCTTATGTGGTTGAAATTTCCTTTCTTTCCTATTTCTGAGAAAAACACGTTCGTCTAAATCAGTCCTAACCCTATTTATTTATTAGTCCAATATTTCCAGTAAACATTGTATATTTGCTGGCGATGTAGTGATGCATGCGGAAATATCTAATCATGAAGATAGGGTATAATTAGCTAACGATCTAAATGCAATTTAATCGTGGTGCGAAACATGGTAGCTAGAACTAAATTCGAACAAATGTGTTTCCATAAAGCTTTGGAGAAAAGTATTTCAACCGTAAATCTTGAAATAAATGTAGAATCGATAAAGTACTTGAAAGTAACGATAATTAAGGATAATTCCTGTGGAAAAACATTCGTAAAATTGGCGGAATAGCACATAAAAAGTTAGGATTCATAAAAAGGATACTTGGAAATCGTAATGAGAGGGTCAAAGAGTTCTCCTATTCCAATTTAGATAGGCCCCACCTTGAGTAAGCTGCGGGTGTATGGGATCCATTTATGAGGTATGCTTAGTTTTGAAACTAGATCGAGTACAACGTAGAGCAGTTAGGATAATGAAAATCTGTAATGATCAAGGTAGCAGTTTCATGAAACTGTTGGAAGAATCAGGGTGGGAGACACTAGTGGATCATAGATTTGAATCCAAGTTAAATTTATTCCGTAAATTCGAGGCAGGTTACTTATCTGAGGATGCAGAATACATAATTACAGGTCTTGAATTACTATGGTTGATCAGATCACATACGTAAAATCATGAAGATTTATAACAGAACGGGTAGATTTGAAATTTGTTTTTTCATCGGAACATTAGAGATCATAATATATATGATAGCAGTCGTGTAGGAAATAATTAGAATCGGTAGTGTATACATTTTGTTCATAACCTGCATGCTCTTTTTTATGTTATTATGTCATACTATATAATTGATTTACTTTTAAACAATATATAGCCTGATTTGAATATACGTAATCTTTTGTTGAATATTATTGCATTTCAGTACTTTATTCCGTGTGCTTAAAATTTTTGAGTGTATAATCAAACGAATATTTGTGCAAAGGTGACGTGATTGGAATTTTGCATGCAAGACTGATGACCCAACACGCCCATCTCAAGTCCTTGCGGTGGCTTACGGGGCATTGCTTAGATGTAGATCCTTTTCTTGAGAATGTTTTTCCGTTGCGAGATTTTTGTGCTTACATATATGTATATACATATGTAGTACATCTACATTTACATGTAAGCACAAAAATCTAAATCTATCTGTCTATATCTGTCAATTTATATCTATAAATAATATAATGTACCTTTATATACACACACGACGCGGAAACGTGGGCATTGAGGCATTATGATGGGCGTAGGCTGGAGGTTTTTGAAATTTGGATGTGGAGAAGAATGGAGAAGATGAAGTGGATAAAAGGAAAAACAAACGAGGAAGTGCTGCTGAAAGGGGAGAATAGAGGATTGGTGGTAGAAATAAAAAAGGGTCAGTATTAATGGATACAGTGCCTTTTGATTGGTAATAGGATATTTAAGATTGTGGTAGGGGGAAGATATTAGTTAATTGCATCTTTCTTCACACCCTTGCTGCGCGGACTACCTTCCTTCCCCTTCTACCTTCGGCCTTCTTCTACGTGTCTGCTTTGTCAGAGAGAGAGAGAGAGAGTGAGGCTCTTCCAGGAGCAAATATCATTGCTCCCATCAGCACAGCTCGAGGGGTCTACAGAACGCACAAGCCCTTCACCAAGTCATGGCGTTAGCCCATTTCTCTATTTGCCATCAAGAAACTAGTTGCCCATCCGCTCCTATGTTATCTCTGATAGACCTGATCTCCTTCCTATGGCAAAGTGCTCCTCTCTCCCAGGAGCCTGCCCTTGAAATGAGTTTATAAGCCCTCCTGGTGGTCCCTATTGGAACTCGGCGATTCACGGGTCCATTAAGGTGATTACGGGAGTAGCGGGGGGTTTGCCCTGCACACTCGCACACAACGGTCAGCTGCAATAGGAATCCGTTTTTATCACCGCCGCGGAATCCATTGACTCAGGAGGACCCTTAATGCTCACATCGATGCGATATCGCATACTTATATGGGCAGAGGACGTGATCCTAGACAATGGGAGACTTTAAGCCAGCAATGTTAGCGGCACATTCTTTATTCTGAATTGAGGTATGGATTCATTAGAGCTTTTGGAACCGAAAAAACCTGCGATGAATTACGAAGAGATCTGCAACGGGATCACGAAGTTGCGGCGTCTTCAAGATAGGTCATTACTTTTAGAAAGTTACCGGACACTTTTTTGCTGGAAGAGATATAGGGGGGTTATTCGTGTGGGGTAGGGTTTGAGGAGCATCATGAGAGGGATCAAGGAAATAGATCTTAGGAACGGTATTATAAATCAATTTTTTTCCAGAAAACAATACGTGAGCTGAATCAAGTAAGCACTAGAGTTAAGACCACTATGGTACTGTAGACTAATACATTTCTTTAAGTTAGACAGACGCATGTGATTCCTGAGCGCCGGATTATGTCCAAATTTAGTACTGTCAGCAACTTAATTAGAAACGTCACATCAAGAATGGCAAATGAGACTAGCAATAAAATTATGTCAACATTTTAATTAATTTCATCATCTTTATTATATGAGGGTGTTCACTATCTCGCATTGATTGGGCTGCACTAGTATAGAAAATAATGCAATCTGAAATTAGTCCGACAAATAAAACGGAATAAAGAACGAAATATATAAAATGATTCTTATAAAACCATTTAGCGCAATAATGAAATAAATTAATTTGCTTTGACTAACATTACTTAAATCTTTTTCTGTGAATACTTCAGAATTAAATGGGACTCTAAGGCACGAGTTTATGTTGTGTTAATTTTGTGTTTGTTGGGATAAAGCATGATATTATCACACAGTAATAATAACATATAGGCTGCAGTTAAAAAAATGGAAATATTTACCATGACTCCAGAGAAATCACCTTATACGCTTTAAGTATTATATGAACTTATTGGATACCTGTATAAATATAAACTCTTATTATCCTACTTCTTTCCACTATATCATAACCTCGTTTTTTGTTTTTAAAATACTAATTTTCAAATAAAATCATACGTTTCAGAACGTAAGGGTTTGAGCCCGGGTGATACATAAGGACTATCCGCTGAAGTCGGAGCTTAGAAACGATCGATGGAGCAGAATTCACCGCGGCATAGGAAAGAAAAGAAACAGTTACTTCTGGTCATCTGAGTTAAAATCTGTAGAGCTTTAGCAAGCTCATACCAGTTTAATAAAAGTTTCATTGGGGTAAAGGCTAACCTGGTGTTATTTATATCTTTAAACTTTCTCACCACTTCTTTTTTTGAAGGGATTAAGAATTTCACCCCGAAATAAAGACTGGAGTTACGTCGTGAATTGTTTATCATTGGAAAAATAACACATATCCATACAAAGGTAGGCTTTTGAAAGATAATGCTTATCACCAATTCAACGCGATGGGACGGTAAGCCACAGCAAATTTTAATTTTCGTAGTAACATCCCCACACGTTGATTCCGATCCATCCATAGGGATGTAATTCCCAAAAGATACTCTCCAACCTATAATGCGTTATGCATATCGAAGAATCAGTACACCGATGCACCACACAGATTCAAGTTATATCGTATTACCACCCAAATAAATTCCACCAACTCAATTCGTTACAAAACTTTGTATATCAGGAAGTGAATACCCTTAGAATCTAATTTTTTGTAAAATCAGGTGACGAAGAAAACCGACTTTTGTTAGTATTATTGCCATCAATTTCTAAGTAAATTCAATATTATTAAACCAATAACTATATTACTTTCTCTCCTTTGCAAGTATTCTAAAAAGGCATACGGCTAATTATTAAGTTCGTTCTGTGCAAATATCCTAAGACAAAGGCTCCTAGGGGAATATTTAAATCTACTAACTGCTCATAAGAATGGAAGAGTAGTGGCACATCAGTGCTCTGGTATCTGTCGGTTCAGTTGAAAGAAATGCGTATTCATTTATCCCTGGCAACTATAAATCCGTTCATCGTATTTTTCTTCATATTGGAATTCACATTGTGTTTATCCAACTAAAGGTGAAATAAAATTAATAGTAGAGACATTTTTTTGTGCACTAAATTGTATCTAATCCTTAAATTACTCCCATGTTCAAATATTAGATAACTTGTTCAAAAAATGCAAAGAAAAATGCTTAAATAATCACATTTGTTCTGTGTTTATTTCAAAGTAAACGTCTATAGTAAATAAATAACTATATACTGTATATATATAAATCACATTCTCAACTTTTAACGATAGTACTCCACATCACATTATAACCCAATTGAAAATTAAATTAATACGAAGAGGAAGGAATTGAATATAGGTTCTCTTAAGTAGGTCTCTATAGACCGGGATTGAAAAGTGTGATGTGCAGAAGAGCCTTTCATGATTTCGAAACCTAATATTTGAGGGACGAAGGTGAGATGTGAATTTGGAGAAGGACAAATAAAGTAAATGGTAGATTTAGATTCGCTAGGCGGTGATGAAAGGTGGAAGGGGGCATAGAGGAAGGAATAGGGGTCCATTCAAACCCTTCCTCCGCTCGTTGAACAGGGAGACTATCACAATCCTACCTCGGGGAATTCGGAGCCTGAATACTTGACTGGCTGAAAATACGTATCCTAAACTGTACCCTTCCCGCCCCAATAATTCCAGGGGCAACGGGGTCGCAGCCCAAGCGAAGCCTTGCTCCCTTCCCCCACTTAGCCCGCGCGTGAATACGGCGGTGCACCCCTTGTGCCTCTCCCCATCCCACCCAAGGGCAATTTAGCGTGTGTTTGCGCGATGTGACGTCAGCTCGCGTTCGCCCAGGACGCGGCGCAGGAATCGGGAGGAGGCGGTGTCTCCCTGGGGCGAAGATATTCGCACCCTGCACCCGCACCACGTCCCTCTCGCCCTGCACCCTCCCGCCGCGCCCCATTGAAGCTGCTCCATGCGTGCGTTTCTCGGAGGGGGCCGGCTACCAGGAGCGAAAACAATTTAAGGCAATCGCCAGGAGAGGACTGGGCGAAATGCGGTTCCTACGGTTCGGGACCCTTCTTTTTAAGCTTTACGAAGAGACTTCCAAGTCTGCAAGGCGAACAAGCGCTTCTCCTCACTAGATCTAAGGAGGAAGGGCGATGGAAGAAGGGCTTGCGAGGTGTCGCCCTCGTCGTGAGCATTATGAAACGCATCCAATTCACGAATCAAAGTTGGCACCCTTATGTTAGCGGCGATCCCTATTGCAGGATCATTGGTTTATATTATACCATGATGATCTTTTGTCTCGCATTACGATTTATAAGGATATAAAATCAAGGTAGACTTTCACATTGTATTAACTTCAGACTGAAATATTGAAATTATAATAGTATTAATGATATAATAACATTATTAATAGCACATTTTTTCTCATTTCGTGGAAGGTTAAATAAAGAAAATTAGGAGCCAATGATTCTCTTTAACGACACTTTTAAAATAAGTCATTTTTTGAGAAATCATAAAAAAGACGAATACTATTCATTCTTTTCATTGAAATAACAATTTTTCTCAATATATCTTCAAATTTCTTTATCCATATGACCATGGGCTAAAAAAATAAATATAATATGTAACGGTTAAATTATGTAATTTAACGTCGCTATTTTCGTGAAGGGATTGATTGATTATAAAATGGATATTTGAATTGAAACGCGGCAATTTGCTTTTCGTGTTTCATCATATACATGTAAATAAATAAATAAATATATATATATATATATATATATATATATATATATATATATATTACATGCATATTATATATGTACATAAAAATGATATATTATCTATAAACCATAAACGCAGTAATCAGCCCAAAGGTCGGTTTAGTAGGTGATGGTAGAGTTCACCCATGTACCAAGCCCGACGGCGCGTGAAATTCACACATCAGGGTAGAGGGGCCAGTTCCTTTCCCTGTGCCGGTTACGGTTTCCCAGGATGATCTGATACCCGAAAAATTACATAGCTTGGGTGGAGCTGCAGGGGCCTAGAGTGACTTGCCTGGGAATCGAACCCGGGCCCTCCGATCAGTAGTTCAACTCTACCCCCTGGACTACGAGATTATATATATATATATATATATATATAGTCATATATACTATATATATAGGTACATAGTCATATATATATATATACACACACATACATAGTCATATATACTACCTTGAACAAAAGGTTCCCGGAATAACCATCGTGTGGCGCTCCCATCGTTTCGATTTGAGTTCTGTTTTTTTTTTAAATTGGTACATCTGTTGTTGATATTTCCTGTAAATCTTAGTGTCATAACTTGACATTTCAAAAGTTACGCAGCCAAGAGTACATCTATCTCTGTGTGTGTTGGCGATGTTTTACAATTGCAGAAATGGATTTAAATTTGCAACAACGAACTTGTATTAAATTTTGCGTAAAAAACGGATTTAGTGGCGCACGGACGTTGAAAATGTTGGAAAAGTGTTTCGGCAACGATTCTCTAAAAAAACGGTCGTTTACCAGTGGCACGAGCGGTTCAGAAGTTGTCGTGAGTCAATCGAAGATGATGAACGCAGTGGCAGACAATCGACATCGAAAGTCGGTGAAAAAATTGATAAAGTAAAAGAAATGTTGGTCAATAACCGCAAATTAACCATCAGAGAAATAGCGGAGGACTTGAACATTGCCTATGGATCCGCCCAAGACATTGTGGTTAATGATTTGGGTTTCCGTCGTGTAGCAGCAAAGTTGGTGCCAAAAGACCTCAATTTCATGCAAAAAAGAGACCGTGTTGACGTCGCAAAAGACATGATTTGCGAGGCTGAATCCGATCCCACATTCATCAAAAGGATCATTACTGGAGACGAGACGTGGGTTTATGAGTACGACACGCAATCCAGACATCAGGCAAGTGAATGGCGTTCACCAAATGAGCCGAGACCAAAAAAAACCACGTCGTTTTCAGTCAAAAAAGAAGGCAATGCTGACGGTTTTCATGGATTACAACGGTGTAGTGCATCATGAATTTTTGCCAGAAGGCCAGACAGTAAACAAAGAGTATTATTTGGGCGTTATGAGACGTTTGCGTGAAGCAATTCGCCGAAAGAGACCCAAAATCGTCGCACAGTGCGTCGAGACCGTCGCACAGTGCTATCATTATTCGTAATTTTTTGACGAAAAATGCAACAAATACCATCCAACAGCCACCGAATTCACCTGATTTGGCTCCCTGTGACTTCTTTCTGTTCATTCGAGTTAAAAAACCATTACGGGGAACGCGTTTTAGCAGCCGAGAGGAAGTAATGGAAAAATCGCAGGAAGCACTGATGGACATACCGAAAACCGAATATAAAAAATGTTTCGAGGATTGGATCAAGCGCTGGCATAAGTGTGTTGCAGTCGATGGGGATTACTTTGAAGGGGACAATATAGATTTAGATGAATAAACTTGTATTTTTAATTTTCTGAATAAATTCCGGGAACTTTTTGAACAAGGTAGTATATATATATATATATATATATATATATATATATATATATATATATATATATATATATATATATATATATATATATATATATATATGACTAAAATGGATATGAGAAAGTAAATAAAAATCCAGCGAGTAGGAAAATCGAATAAAGTACTCTCGTGTGAAGACTATGTACAGGAGGTCATAACCTTTGTTGAAAGTCCTTCAATGTCAAGCGCAGAAATTTTAAAAGCAGTGTTTTATACCATAAACGTTGTTTGTTTAAAATAAATCAGGATATCTAATGGTTTTTGCAGAAATGGGATATTGTGGTAAAATTATACTAAGGGTATTTAAAAAAGTCAAGTATTTCTCAGTGAAAGTCACGTTGAACCCTGATCCGACCCACCGATACTTATAAAAAGCACCTACGCGTACATGTGGGCCGTAGCTCCGATGGTTGGTTCCCACTAGAGGAGAACTCTAAATTACACGGCCTCTTGGGACGCTTATTAATTACATGGGGGTTCATAAAAATGTTAAACCCCTGGGAAAAGAACGTGAACAATAATGGTGGATAAGCTGCTTCAAAGCTTATGCATACTCAAACCCAATATCTATCAATTTACGTTCGTTTAAATTTTAGCATTTATCAATCACAATGTTTTATCTCTCCGTCAACGATATTTGTTCCCTCAAAAAAGAAGTCTCCTTAGCAGCCAATCTTCTTTATTGCCTGCGTTCTGATCCGGTCCTGTAAACTCCACACCGTTCTCATCTCGCTCCACCGACTCTTCGACTGTTGTCATACCTTCAAGCGAAATACACCGCCTCTCTCCATCCTCTGCGCCCTCCTTCCTCCCCCCTCCCCTTGGCGCCCCTCCTTATCAACCTGGGACCACAGATCCCTTTACACGGGGGTAAGGCACGGGATGGTGAGAGGGGGATAGGTCGGGGGAGGACTTGAGGATTGTTCCGGCGGGGGGAGGGAGGTGGTGGAGTCGGGGTGCGCGCGGATGAAAGGGTTCGAGAGAGGGTTCGGGCGGGGCTCGGGTGCGAGAGGGAAGCGGAGGAAGCAGCTGTTTGATCCCACCGCTTAAGTCAATTCAGAAATCACTTCTGACGGGGATAGGATAAGGGAAGAGGGAAGTTTGGGGGACGAAAATAGAGCGTTGGGGGAGGAGAGCGATAGGCGAATAAAGAGGGTGCGTGCTTACGAGGGGGGAGGAGAAGGGAGCGGCGTCCCCGAGTGAGGGGGGGAATGGACCGACCGCCATAGACCGCCCCCAACGTCTCTCTCATCAACTCTCTTCTCATTTTGGGACTGAAAAGTGGACAGTTAACCAAGGTGAGAAGTTCCATGAAATATCGTCGGTAGTCAGGCAGAAAAAGCCAAGTTTCTTGATTTTTAATTCGGTGATGTGCAGCAAAATCATTATAAAACAATAATACCGCGAAAACAAAGTAACAAAAAGAAAGAAGGTCAAGGTTAAACTTTATCACCATGGGCAAGTTTCACTCATTTTTTTATCCTCAATTACTTTTCGGCAATCACTGATTAATTATCAACGACAATAACTAACCCTATTGGGAGGTAATACCCATTCAAATAATCACTAATGGTGGTTCAATTGTTATTTTTATGATGGTTTGTTTATAAGTTTTCATGAAAACAATCCGGAGCCAAAAGTCGATCCAGCACTGATTTTTCTTGAGCAATGCCCTAGGGCTGTTAAGCAATTTTATAGAAATCTTTGGTAATGGCGCAGCAGCAACTAAGCTATATTACTCGTGTACATACAAGATCTGTTCAGAAAAAGATGAGACTATTTGAATTAATATTTGCCCTTATTATTTACTCTTTAATTATGATTATTGCCTTCAAAATATACCCCTTTCCTGCCAATATGATGCTCTTAACGTTTTCTCCAGCTTTCGAACGATTTCTTTGGGATAGCCTTTAAGTCTGCGACACAATTTTTTTTGGATTTCTTCAATAGTTTCAAATCGGCGTCCTTTCAAGGTAGATTTCCGCTTAGGAAATACGAAAAAGTTTGCTGGAGCAAGATCCGGAGAGTAGAGAGGCTGGGGGATCACTATTGTGATGTATTTGTCCAATGATATGGGTGCAAGTGCGTTTTCGTGATGAAAGTACCAAGACTTGTTTTTCTACATTTGGAGTCACTTCTGCAACGTGGCGTGTCTTAATCTTATCATAACCTCAATTTAATGTTTTCCATTCCCTGTTTTGGGGAACCTCTCCATGGTGCTGTCCATTCCCTGTTTGTCCTTTTGAGGACATATTCATGATGAATAATCTCTTCTCAATCGAAGAAAATGATCAACATCACCTTCACGTTCGTTCGCGACATCACACGACTCGAGATTTTTTGGGCCGCGGGGAAGATTAGATGGCCCCTTCCACTGCCAATCCGTTCCCAATCGAAGCCCCATCCACTATGGAGACTAGGCTTTAGTTTCTATATCATGACCATAAACCTCGGTTTCGTCGCCGGTGGCGATTGTTTTCAGGAGTAGTTTAGGTCGGCGTTATAACGATCGATCAGTGTCTGGCTATTGTCAACACGTTTTTCCCCCTATTCATTCGTTAACGCTCGCGACACAAATTTGGCGGTGATGCGCTCATAATTGCCCAAAACTTTGTCGAATTGGTAAAACATGATCCAAAACTAGTGTCAATTTCATTGGAAATTTCCTTGATAGTTAATCAACGGTTAGCAATAAATCATTGACACGGTTGAAGTGGGCGTCGTTTGTTGACGTCGATGGTCGTCCACATCTCGGTTATCCATCGATCGAGGTTTTGCCCAGACTAGAAGATATATTTTTCATACTTCATTCATAGATTCATTGCTTAATTTCCTTATGAATTATTGCATAAATTTCAGCTACACTTTTCCCGAGTTTAAAACAAACTTCAATGCACACGCGAGCTTCTCTAACACCTTATACATATGCATAAATACATCCATTCTACTATATTTGAATGCAAGACAAGGCTGCATATTCTATGGAGAATAATATGGTGGTTTCCCATTACCTTCCACATCGCAATACTGCGGGCGATACCGAGAATTTCACTCTCGCTCGCAGCTGCCGACCCAATCGCTCTACGCCACCAGTGCCTAAGGGTGAAACTTCTACTTACCACCAGACTGGGAGGTGTCGGACGGGAAATATGGATTCTGGGGGGGGGGGAGTTGCAGGGTATGCTAGGAAGGGATTTAAAGATGGCGGTTAAGGATGGGAATTTTAAAAGATCGGAAAGCTAGTATATATGTGGATTCGCGAGTTGTCACCTCACTTGTCACATTGGTGGCTGAATCGGGTAGGGATTCTAGAATAGTTAGGGGTAAACATTTATCGAAGGAAAGAGTTGCATGAATTTGCGTGAGAAGGGATAGGAAGAGAAGAGAGTGATGCAGAATTACAGGAGTAGCGGTGATTGTTCATTCGAATGGATAAGGGGGTAATGCATTCGCTTATGTAACATGAAGTGCATTGCTTGCATGACAAAAGATAGATAACACAGGCCAACAGTGGTTTTGGTGCCGGAGCTTTTAATGCTGATTTAAAGAACAATTGGGGTGGTGAATCCAATTATGACACTAGTTTTTTCCTATCAGCTATAGTTTTCAAGATATAGATATGTTGTTACTTACGTAAAAAATCTTCTTCATGATGATATGGGAATATTATATTAATAATAAAACCCACTAAATATTCAGACTTGATTTATTTCTAGGGCTATTAAATCACCCACAAACACAACAGAATTTTACAATACAATTGAACACAAATACTAAAATTTTTTACTGTAATAAAACAAATATAAAAGAAAAAAATACATAAAAACATCACTCAACACATCGGAAGCTTCTTTTGCGCGATTTTCTTGAGTGCACTCTGTTCAAACAGTCTCGTTTTAAGCACCAGCAGTAATCTGCCATCATATGGTTATCCCATCTTCCTTGGTAGCGAGCTTCCATTGTTTTTATATCCTGGTGAAATCTTTCACCTTGTTCTTCACTTGTGTCTCCTAAATTTCCAAGAAAATTGTCTAAGTGGCTGTGTAGGTAGTGAACTTTTGTGCTCATATTACATCCAAGTGATTTGAAGTTACTGAGCATAATGTTTACCAGCTCAATATAATTTTCACTTTTGTGATTTCCTAGAAAATTTTTTATGACCTCGGCAAATGACATCCAACTAATTTTTTCAATCTCATTCATTGACTTGACAAAAGCAAGATCCTTTGTAAGTTGTCTGATTTGTGGCCCCTCAAAAATACCAGCTTTAAGTTTTTCAATACTTATATGGGGCATCTTTAGTTTTAAGTAGCCGAAGCATGGTCCATACTTGTCAAGAGTCTTTAAAAATTGCTTCATTAGGCCTAGTTTAATATTAGAGACGGTAAGATGATTTTTTCTCTTTCAACTAAAGATTCAGCAATGATGTTTTCTTTCCCAACAACCAAGTTTTCTCTCTTAGGCCACTCCTTCTTAATCCAGTGGTTTTGTCTGTCCCTGCTATCCCAGAGGCACAAGAAACAAGGATATTTTGTGTAGCCACTTTGCTGCCCAAGAAGAAAGTTCACCATTTTTAAATCTACACAAATCACCCAGCGATGTTCCTGGTATTTTATCTTCTGTAAGACCAATGCTATTGTATCGTATTCTTCTTTCATTTTAGTTGAATGAGCGATTGGTATTGCGCCAAACCTGTTGCCATTGTGAAGTACACATTTTAAACTACGCTTGGGGCTATCAATAAACAAACGCCAATCACTAGCATCATATTGTGATAGTAGTCCCATTTTTTCCAAAAGACCCTTAACGTCTAAACAAAATGTAAGATTGTCTTCTTGAGTAAAGAAGGGTAGCATATCCTTTTCCCTTGTGCGATAAAAACTTATTTTTGTACCGGGTTGCAGTAAATTCTTTTCATGCAGTCTTGATGCTAGTAGTTCGGATGCTTCCTTCGATAAGTTCAGTTCTCTAGCAAGATCGCTTAGTTCATCTTGATTAAATAGTTGAGGAATTGTTGATACCCCCTCGTAGTCACTGCCACTATCGTCAGTAGAATGAGAAATGTTTTCAAATAACTCAAATTCTTCCTTAGATATATCTGGTAACGTCTGAAATATTGGGATCGGTATTTCTTCTGAATGGGGTACCGGGCGTCTAGCTGAAGGCAAATCTGGATATGCCCACTTGTGGCGATTTTTTCGATTTATTCCCGAAACATTTACTATGCAAAAATAACAGTCGTCAATATGGTTCACAGGTTCTCTCCACACCATTGGCACACCAAATTTTAGACTTTTCCTTTGTCCTGTTGTCCAGTACATGTTTTACACACAGAAAACGGTGCCCATGTTTTATCTTGGTCACCAAGCTTAACACCAAAATATCCCAAGTATGCACGTTTCACAAAGTCTGTAATATTTTTCCTATTTTCTTTTACCATATATTCCCCACAAACGTAACAAAACACATCAGGATCATTAACACAGCATCTTCGACTTGAACTCATTTTTAGATGATGTTTTACAAAAAGTGACACTTGGAAGTAAAGTCCGTCTACCTGCTCCAAATAGCCAAGGGCAACTAATGAAACAAAACTGGCGGTCATGAGAACAGAAAACGTGGATGCCATCTAACGGATACCTTATGAACTAATTTTGCCATCTTTTACCGAAGTCGAAACAAACGATTTTTGTTTTTTAATCTCATTGGCCTACAATATAGAAATATACATAAAAATTATTGACAGTTTATTGAAAATAAAAGGAACACCGCAGAGTGGTTACAAATTAGTATACTTATAGATTTATTTAACTTTGAAAATTATTTTCCGGAATATATCAAATATTAAAACAACTAATCGTAAGATGTGCCATATCTAAAAAGGTACAGTTGTTAAATAAAAACGGATTTCATATTTGGATTCAGCTCTACAAATATAGTTAAAATCATCACAAAGATTCCCAGCACCAAAAAAAAATTTTTTTTGTAGACCTGTGTAAGGTTTTTCGAGAGACATTTAGCAGTGGGAACAAGGTGAGCTGGCACTGAGATGGGAGGAGAGAGGATCAGATCTGATAAGCTGTCATGTTTTAGCTCGCAGGCGGTTGAAAGTAGAGGAAATATGAGGAAATTTATGCGCCCAAGGGTTGGTAGATCTCAGGAGGTTTCTGAGAATGGCGGATCGTCTGTATGCGAGATGGGGCATCGGGGCAACAAGGATGAGGCAGCGTCATTTTCATGTAAAATAGGAAAGAGTTCTTAAAGAAAGGTTTTCAATCTGTAGGATCCGGGAAAAAAGGTGGTACAAAGGTTGAGTCCTGCGTCAGATGAGGGGTTGCTTTTCTGTGGTGTTTGAGGTCGGGTGGAGTGGTGGATTTTATTTTGTAGGAGCTTTCTGGGTAGCCACGTTTGTGGAGTGTATGACGTTGACTGCGGAGGTATTTGTTGAGGTTGGCTGTGGTGTTGCTAATTCCGTGTCCGCGGTTTGAGAGAGAGAGTTGTGAATCAAGCGTTTGGTGTGAGAAGGGTGACAGCTGGCTAAGTGTAGATATTGTTGATGGTTAGTAGCTTTGATATGTACTGAAGTGGTGAATTTTTTATTGTGAAGTGAGATGTCTGTGTCAAGAGAGTTAATGGTGGAGTCTGGAATGGAAGAAGTGAGTATAACTGTGAAAGAAGAATTTAAGTCCGATAAGAATTTATTAAGGTACTCGGAGCAATGTATCCAGAGAATAAAAATATCGTCTATGTAGCTGACGCAGAAAAGATGTTGGACGGGTTACTGTAAAAGGAGGGTCTCTTTAAAGTGGCCTATGAAGAAACTGGCGTATGATGGCGCCATCCTCGTTCCAATCGCTATGCCTTTGGTTTGTAAATAGGAACAATTTTGGAACGAAAATACGCTTTTGGTCTCCATTCCCTCCACCTCCAATCTAAGAACCTAAGGCCACCAACGACGTTACTTTCCTCTATACCTCTATTCCTCATGCACAAGACTTATCCTCTCTCAAACATTTCTTTTTCTACGCTCACTCCCCCCGGCACCCTTCTACCGAATTTCTCCTCAATCTAGCCAATTTCATCCTGGCAAAAAACGCACAAAACATTCGTATCATTGGGAATTTGCTAAAATGCATCATACGAAAAATAATATTTTCAGTCATACGGTAATTTCATTAAAGGGTAACTAATCGTTATTATTTAATCTCTTTTATCTTGCAAGCCTGAATTTAACATAGACAATAACAAATAAAAGTAGAGATAAGGTTTCGAGATCAGGGAAAAAAGTACTTTTGTTGCGGTTGAATTAATATGAAGTATTATATCGTATTTTAGATAAATGAGAAAAATATCGTGGTCTTGGAATGAAATGAGCCTTTTGCTTTCAGCTTAGCCGTTTATCATGAAGGGCATAAGTTACAAAACGGATAATATGAATAAATATAACCAACTTTTATCGCATTAACGCGATGTTAGCGCTTTTCTCCGATTCAGATCCATGGGTTTCGCCCCCGAGCCGTTATTTTTTGCCGCATTTGTAATTCCCTTTCTTTCTCTCAGAATGATCGCCTTTCCCATACATTTTATCCCTTCTACTATATCCCCTTGGCCGACTTTATTGCCTCTCCTTGCGACACCGACGGAAATATTATTTTCGAATTTTGATGCGGCATTCGACTGGGGTGAGACTTTCAAAGGATCTTACGTGGAAAAAAACAAACTCCCTCATCGGAGTGACTTATGTAATTTATATACGCATTCAGCATAAAACATTAAGCTCACAAAAAATTCTATTTTTTGTGGTTGAAAAAGCCGGGATTGTACGAAAAAGAAGTCCGCAGGGTAGAGGAGCCCGCCTGGAAATTTACTAACTCGGAGCATTAAAACGTCGTTACAGTGAGAATCTTTTGCGTGGGACTCGGAATGCTTTTTTTGGCGGGGAATCGAATCATAGTTCCCCTTGCGACGGCATGAAAGCCGTCGGGCTGGCATAATGGAGGACTTCATGGGTAACGGAAGGTTCCATTTGAACAGGTGAAGCAAAATGGTCGGCGAATGACGAGAGAGCTGAAGTAGATTGACATGATACTGATGGGGTTTACGTGAAAACAACCAAGACAATCGAGCGGCGCAAGCGGTAGAGTTGGGCAGGAAATTAAAGAGGCGGATGAATAAAAGTGACATGCTAAGCACGTGGGATACATGAGTAGGGTCGAACAGGAGGAGGGATGCAAAAGTTTATGAGTAAAGGAGAAGTGAACACACATGTGGGAAATACATTGTTAGGAGTGTCCAGGTCTTGAGTGATTATAACAGAAACTGTTTCCGGATTACTTTTGCATTATAATTTAGCGATATAGGTAGAAAAAGGGCAATGAAACGATTTAATGCTGTCCTCTCAATCTTTAACGAGTTTATATTTCCCATTCCCGTCTCATCTGTTTACATGGGAAGGAAAAAATGCCCCCTGTCACGTGAAGGTAATTCCTAATTTTAAAATGATGGCTTCTCATACGCGAAGTTTACATTTGATACATGAAAAATTGCTCCACACATGACTATCTGTCTAGCAAGGTTTACGACGGCACCTAAGTCGCGTACCTATAACCAAGAAGTTTTTCCTTATTTCGCTCAATGACTCATATTAGACATTATTGAAATGTTAGAGTGTTAACATTTTTATGCAAAAGTTTTGCATAAAGAAGTGTATCTAAAGTAATGTTTTGACAACCTGTTAATTATTATTTATACTTTTGACCAACATCTGTGTTCAAATTAACCTGATTGTCTAACAAATTGGCTATTTGCTAATTAGAAATTTCTCATGTCCTGAATTCAACGGCTAGAATTATTTTCAGGATATGTATCGTACGCGTACTTGAAATTAAATATCATTGAGGGGTTTGAGAAAACTGAAAACAATATCAATGACAAAAAAGTACTTTTTGTTTAATCGAATAGCAATTAAGAGATATTTTTTATCTTACCCAGAAAAAAATAACAGTTCTGGAGAGAAAAAATCATAAGATGATTTTTAATAAATAATACCTATGAAACAAAACAAATGGAAACGAACCCCAAAGCACATCAATCAATAAAAAGAGACGTTTCAGGCGTGATATGGTGGAATAACATGATTAAATAAAATTGGCAATTTTCCACAAAAAAAAATTTAAACACATCAATCAAGTAGTAGTGGTGGTGGTAATATGATTTTAGTTCTATTGATTGAATTCATAGATAGGATATTCATTTTATTTAAATGAAAAGTAGATTATCAACCTGTTCATGACTTGGCAATAGTCTAACTCAATCGAATCCACAACGAAATCGTTACAGGCGTCAACTTGTTGAAACGTACGTATGTTGATCTTGGAACTTCATATTGCCTCGGAAGAATAACGTTAGTTTACCATTTTTTTCAAAACACTGGAGTCTTAAAATACACATTATTATTAGTTATCCGTCATTATTTAATGTGTATTACTTCTCAGTGAAAAATTAGTGCAAATTTCAACCATTAATGCTACGAGAGCTGTTCAAAAAGTAACCTCTGTTTTCGTGCAGCGTGAAAATTAGCGGAGGGACCGGAATGATCGCTGTATTGACGCACAATGTAGGTCTGTGCGCCTTAAGCTGCAGTGGTTGGAAGGTCGCGCTACTTATCGTTTGCTAACAATATCAAGTCAAAATGTACAATGGATTTTCAAATCCCACCAAATATAAAGTTCGTTCAGCAAAAAGGTTTGTAAAAGAACTTCAAAAAGCTGCTGACATTCATCATTGGGAAATGTGTGCTCTGTACAGACCAAATGTGATGAGTGACAAGAGTTGTATGTCACTACTATCGTTTGTTTAAGAGTGTTAAAATAAATGTCTATGATGATGACACAAGTGGCCGCCTGTTTGTGGTGCACCTGAAAATTGACGAAATGAACTGCTCCTGAAAAGTTTCGTGAAAACCGGCATTTTACGAGATCTGAAATCTTGAGAAAGTTTTCCACAGATCTGCCATACGACTCCATGCCATCTGCCATACGACTCGATTGGCTGCGATCTCAGGTGGCAGAGTTTTATGCTGAAGGAATATTAAAACTAATTGAGAGATTTGACAAATGCTTATTGTATTATACATTGTATATCGTGTATTATATTGTATTATATATTGTATATTGTATTATATTATATTATCTGTTTTTAAATATTTGTAAAAAAAGAAGAGATACGTAGTTTTGAGATGAAAATAATAAATTTTCTGTTCCTATTATAGTGTATTTTTATAGCAGAACGGAGGTTGCTTTTTTGATAGACCTCGTAATTCCCTGTCATTTTGTATTGTCCGCTGGAGCAGTAAACTTTAACGATACTTTGTTCTGTCAACTCTACTATGAGACAGAAATTGAAGGCGTATCAAGGTGTTGTAGCAGTTAGCAAACCTGGTGAATATCATCCGTGTTTAATTTTTATAATCTTTTTACAGCATGAATCTGGCGAGCATTTTGGAGAACGCTGATAACCCCATAGAATGTACAAGCAACTTTTATCTAGTTGTGGTACTTGAAGAGAATTACGGATAGTCTAAGCATACCTAAAGTTGTCCGCAAGGATTTGGAGGCAGGAAATATCGCGATTATATTACCAAAAAAATCATAACTTTCACCCATGCTCAAGCCATCGCTAAAAGCTCACCGTGAGGGAAATATTCTATGCCAGACTCGATAATTTTCCCCTCGGTGAAAGACCATGGGAAAAATTCCCCAATGTTTATGGGCTGTCTGCGTTCGATGGAACTAAGAAATAACCCGCCCCTTGCGGAATAGACCGCATCGTGCCATTCGTCTTACGGACGGAATTTTAAGCAAACAGA
Organism: Hetaerina titia; assembly: GCA_037158775.1. Classification (NCBI taxonomy): domain Eukaryota; kingdom Metazoa; phylum Arthropoda; class Insecta; order Odonata; family Calopterygidae; genus Hetaerina; species Hetaerina titia. The sequence goes on along the minus strand of CM073770.1, from coordinate 21,836,063 downwards.
GGTGAGCGCTCCGATGGGGGAAAGAATCAGCCGCCGCGGGGCTTCATATTTTATCGGAGAAAAATGGAGATAGGGCCATTTTTCGCGCAAATTGGGAGGAGCCCTACTTCCTTCCCCACCTCGACCCATGGGAACGCGAGTAGCAAATGAAACCACTCGCTCATAGTTAACAAGATGTTCGTTTTGCAAATTCTGGCATTGCGTTCACTCGTGCACGGGAGAGAGGAACACTCAATGCGGCCCAGAAGAGCGGAGAGGCGACAGTCGCGTTTAGGGGGATCCATACGGGAGGGGTGCGACAGTCACGTCTGGTATTCTCGGAGTGGTAAAACCTGAGCGGAATAAAACGTCAGCCGTTGAGGATAAAATGAAAAAGGGTGGGAGAGGGGGGATGAATTCCAGAATAACGGCCCGCAGGGAGGAGGACATGATGGTACGAACACCCATTGAAGGAAGGAAGGGGGAAAGGCTCGAGTCTTCGAACGGTTCCGGGGTGGTGAAGGGGGTGGGAGGGGTTGGAGACGTGGTGGCGATTGAGGGCCAAGATGGATTGCTGCTCGCTCAACCACGGGGTTGTTAAAAGTGGCGACCGGGGGAAGTTTAAGTGTAACGAACGGGAGGGTGGAAGAGAGATTCCCTGAGAAAAAAAACAGCGAGGAACCACGCAAAAGTTTCCGTATTATTCACTGGTTCTGAAGCGACCCCTCCCCGCGATTAATTTTTTTTCTTCTTCCCATAAACTTTCAATTCCCCCCAAAAAACCCCCTCTCTCGCCCCGTTCCACACCCCCTCACCGCCCCCGGGACACGGGCCAGGAAGGATTCCAACCCCCGAAATGGCGAATGACTCCAGCCGAGGACCAAGCCGCCTTGGAGAGCACGTCGTAACCTACGTGGCTGTTTGAAAAGTTGCTCCCCAGAATTTGAAAGGCCAAATTTCCCGGTTGAGTCGGCGGGAAAATTAATTGGCTTCCGATTGACAGCTGCCATATTAAAGGGCTAGCAATTTTTGAAAATGATGAAACAGTTTAAATTTTCTTTACTGAAGTCATTAAAAAAACCACTCCTACAATGGTTACTAATGATCTGTTGTTGAAGATGGGCTAGGTCGCCTGTACATGTGCATCGGAGGAGGTGATTGCATGCTAATCAACCAGAGTCACGGCTTTAAAATGAAAAAATTGAGTTGACAAAATATGCGCATCACAATTTGCTAGGGTTTATCTAACTTACCGCTCTTAAATTTTTCTGTATAAAACTCTGTAAAAAGAGTTTTTAGAGTCCATCGATCAAAATGAAAAAGAAACCTTTGATTCAGCCGGAGTCTTTGTAAAAACGAAAAAAATTAGTGGTAGCGCAAAGTTTTGTAAAAATATCTGGGAATGCAATTGCGTTCAGTATGCAAATTACAATTGAAAAATTGATAAATGGGGATGAAAGGATTAGGTGTAATAAAATATTGATATCGCATGTTATAAATTAGAAATACGAATGATTAACTGGTAAAATTTTAAGCCAGAATTAAGACGGGAAACACGAAGGGAGGTGAATATGAAAAGAATCAAGTAGCTACGGACTATAAGAAATAATTCGGGAGACTGAGGATGAATTCCTAATTAACTCCATATTATAATTACCTAAAGTATTCATGTGGAAGTGAAGTAAATTGAAATCGCAGTTGTTGTACTCGCAGATAAAATCATGGTCAATACTAAATAAATGAGCTTTGAAGAGAAAAATATTTTCAAACTCATCTATTTCTATGAAATTTAACGAATTAATGCTTACTAAATAATTCGCAAATTAAACAACTTAAACTTAAGTAACACCAAATTACAGGATAACTCATTACCAGAAGTATTACTGGTATTCGAACCTACATAATACGAACAGTATTTTCTAGCAAACACACAGGAAGTGGTGGATCTACGTGGGGCTGACTAATGTGTCAAAATATTATAATTTATATTCATCAATCATTTTCTGCCTTTGCGTTTCGTATTTGACTATTTTTTAAATACAAAGACTCTCTTGAGAGGCGAACGTCAAAGAGTGCACATCAACCATGTGTTGGTAAAATTATTGTTTTCAACGAGCAATGGAGTCGCAAAAGTGCACATCAATTCTCCTTTACCTGACAGTGTTAACAGACAACTATAATCGAGGGAAAGTGGATTTCCAACGGATTCGGATCGACGCCCAACGAATTCAAAACGGCTTTTTCCCCTTCGAAAGGAGAAGTTAGATGCTTAATTGGCCAATTTGGACACGGCTGCAGACGCCAAGGAAAGGAGAAGACAGGCATGTAATAGGCGAGGGCAGGAATTGAACCGAAGCTGGAACGGAAACAAAAGGGATTTGGTATTTAGGTCTACGGATTTGCTGTTCGGTCGACGAGGGTATTACGGTCGTTGACAAGCGGAAAACAGGATCAATGTGAGGTGCACGATGTGAACGTTTATCATGGGAATACGAAAGTACTGATACCAGGAAAATTCTTGAGAGGCGGCCAACAGCACATTTGAAAAGCGCCATTATGTAACAGCCAAGTAGGAGGGCATAAATGGGTAAAATAAAGTGAAAATATAAAGTAAAGTAGTAATTCAAAAGCGTTTAGGGAGAAATATTAATTGCTGTAAAAAAGAGCTGAAGAGGAAAGTATTAAAAAAACGACAATTTCGTGAAAGAATAAAGCAAATGACCAGGAGTCTAAGAAAAATATATTTTACAAGGAATAAGAAATTCGATGGTACTAAGAATGGAATAACATATTATAAAGACAATATTTATGATTAAAACGGAAGGTTGCCTAGATATTTTGGATTTTTTAATTTTTGAGTGTACAAGAGAACCAAGAAAACAAATTGGGTCAAGAGGAAAGCGACTTAGAAATTATCACACGGACTCGGGGAAGAGCGAATGCTGCTGTGCGAAATTCATAGAAAGATATCTTGTACCAAATATGAAGGAAGCAAATCCCGAATGGAAGCTAGAAGGGTCGGTCAACATAGAGACAAGGCGGAAAATTGCGGGCGACGATAAATAAGATTATCTGAAGATTGTACAGCGTAGGAGAAAGTTTTGAAAAGCTGACTTCGGTGATATATAAAGAATTTGTGATAATTTTTGAACTATCCACTGTTCCTTGTATGAGAGTAATTGATGTGTTAATATTTTGTGCGCGGATTGCAGTAAGGCTTATAGAAAGTGGAAAGAAGGGATTATTCTCGGGAGCGTATAAAAGGCGCTTAGGATTGCAAACTTACAGTTTGCTGATTCAAAGAATGGCTGCAAATTTGCGGTATGAGTTAAATAAGGGATAAAATTAAAGATGAAAGGGCTGCGTGAGAAAGTAGGAGCGGGAAGAAGACTTTTGTGACGTAAGCCGCTCGCTCGCTACTTGCTCGCCGCTTGCTTCGTCAAAAATTGTTACAATAAGAAGAAGAACGTGACACACCTTGTAAAGGAATTAAGCTGGGGGCCTATTGAGATGCGAAGAGAACGAGAGAGATTTAGACTTTAAGAAAGGTCCATAACAAATTAGTTTAACAATGACACTAAAGGAATTATCATCGCCGCACACTCCGATTGATCAGACGACAAAGATAAAATTAGGGAGATAGATTCCAGTACAAATAGATATGTGTGTGTATGTTAGTTGGTAGTTTGTGTGTTTGCATGTGTGTGGGGTGTAAGGGTTTTTGCGTGAATGCATACGATGTTTTGTTTGTGGACTGTATAAATTTGTGACTTTTGCATTCGGTTTTTTTACTGGTGGTGCCCTAACACCCCCCGCCACACGCCCTTTCGGCGGCTTGTGGGTTGTTAAGTAAAAAAAATACAAATACTCGTACTTTCCCCGAACAATCAGGAATCATAATAATACCAAACCAAAGTCACTATATAAATATTAAAGGTATTTGATTAATAAAACAATATCGATATAAATACCCCGTTATCCACCAAAAAGGTATGCAAACATGTAAGAGGGTTACGGGATAACAGCGGATATGAGATAGGAATGGAAAAGGAAAAATTATTCAGCAATAAACTATCAAATAATGTGCGAATTGTGTACATGCCGGAGAAAGCCTCAATTCAAAATAAGGGTTAATACATCTAATAAATAAGTAATTTGTGATAAGAAAGAAAAGGAAATATGAACGAACCACAGTCATGTCAGGACAAGATTAAACACTGCGTAGACATAGGGTATATTCATAGGTGCATGTGCTCGTTTGTGTTAGTTAATAGTATATATGTCTGAACGTGTGTAAGTTAAAATGTCTTTTGCATGAATTAATGTATATGATTCCCTGTGGATTGG